>WBNM01020303.1:0-24996 GCA_013399055.1 Ramphastos sulfuratus
CTGAGGGTGCACTCGATTTCTCCTTCCTGACAAAGCTGTTAAACAGTGCCTGTTCATGGAATCATAGAATGGTTTGGGTTGCAAGGGCCCTTAAAGATAATCTAGGTCCAAATCTCCTGCCATGGGCAGGGACATCTTTCACTCTTCCACTCTCTTACTCTTTCACTAGACCATGTTCCTCAAGGCCTTGTCCAACCTAGCCTTGAACACCTCAGGGTGAGAGTGAGGGGTGGGAGGCATCCATGATCTCCCTGGGCAGCCTGCTGTAGCAAAGGTAAGAACTTCACTTCAGTCACCTGTGGCTATTTTATAGAATATATATATATATATATAGTTTTGGTTGAAAAAGACCTCTCAGGACCTAAGATCATCAGGTTCAGCCATGATCCTAACATCACCACGACCATTAAACCATGTCCCAAAGTGCCATGTCCGCACCTCCCTCAACAGCCTGTTCCACTGCTTGACCATCCTTCGTGTAAAGAAATTTTTTTTGTGATGTCCAACCTAAAACTCCCCTGGCACAATTTCTAACCATTTACTAGCAAAGCAAGCCAGACATGCTCACAGTTAGGAAGGTGCAGGTGTGCAAAGTGCACAGGGTGCTTTTGCCTAACCACACAAAACTTCCCAACAGTTACTGCCATGGAAGGAAGGTGGAGGGATTTTTCCTTTAAAAGTGATGAACTGTATACACAGTTAAGTTGCCAGTTTGGATTCATTTGTACCATGGAATCACAGAATCACAGAACTTTAGAGATTAGTAGGGACCTCCAGAGATCATTGAGTCCAACCGCCCTGCCAAAGCAGGGTCCCCTAGGGTAGTTTGCTCAGGAATGCATCCAGGTGGTTTTTGAAAGTCTCCAGAGAAGGAGACTCCACAACCTCTTTGGGCAGCCTGTTCCAGTACTCCATCACCCCCACTGTAAAGAATCATAGAATAATAGAATGTCAGGGGCTGGAAGTGACCTAGAAAGATCATCTGGTTCAGGCCCCCTACCAGGGCAGGATCACCTAGAGCAGATCACACTGGAATGCATCCAGATGATTTCCTCATGTTGAGGTAAAACCTTCTATGTTCCAGATTATATCTATTGCTCCTGATCTTATTGCTGCTGACCAGTGAAAAAACAGATTGGCCTCATCCACTTGACACCAATCCCTCAGATATTTGTAGTCATTGATAAGATGTCCTCTCAGTCTTCTCTTCTCCAGACTAAATAGCCCCAGGTTTTTCAGTCAGTATCAGCATATTTTCACTAAACAGTGGTCAAAATTGCACTATTTTGCTACAAATATTTTTTTACAANGCTAGTGTAGCTCCAATGGAGCAGGTTGTCTGAGGAGATCCACGGATGCAAGGCAAACCCTCCATGGCTCTCAGGAGGCCATCAGAGCAGTCAGCTACCTGGGTGAAGCAGGATCCAGGTCCACAGGCTGGAACAGTCCGATCGGGTGCTGTGTATGGCAAAGTAGTCAGCCCTCGGGCTGGAGCGGTGCACCAGCAGGTCATGGTGTTGCAACTCATCGATAGGTCTTTGCTAGGTCGTACCTAGACTCTGCCGGAGTCAAATGGACTTGGGCTGGGCTGAGCTCAAGTGGGCAGCTGTATCCCAGCCCAGAGCAAGCCATTTCAGTTCCTTAGCTCAGCGTGGCAGACAGACAGGGTGAAATCTGCCATTTGTGGGGGAGACAAGTCCCCAGCTAGGCGTGGTGAGAAGCAACACAAACAGGTAGTGGACAAAACAAAGGCAGCAGCAGCAAACAAACAAACAAGTTGAGTAGGTTTTTAAGCATTTTGATGAGTGTCTTTGACCAATAGCAACAGATAAAAACACCCATGAAACCAATCCTAAGTTATTTCACCAAAAAAGGGAGATGCACATACCCAGCATCGTGACCTGTGTTTACCAAAAACAAAGCAGAGTGCAGAACAAGGCCAAATATGGTGTCTCTGTGGTAGACTGAGAGGCCCCAAGGCTTTTGTCTGCTTTCCTGCTTCTTCCACCTGGGAGGAAGGGGAGAAGTGAGGCGGGGGCAAGGTGCGTATTCAGGTAAGTGTTTAGGATATATCTTGGATATGTATTTTAGGTATAATTTGGTTTAATGGCCATGGTGGTTGTAGGTTAACAGTTCAACTTGATGATCTTAGAGGTCTCTTCCAACTGAAACAATTTTATGATTCTATAAATAGAAGCACAAAGATTGCCCAAAGTCACAACCTTAAAATATCTTCCATATTTTACTTTTTTTTAATTGAAAGACAAGTTGATAAAACACTGCCTCCTCATACAGAAACCAGAATAACCAAGCCATTTTTTACCTTCCCTAGAGCATTTTGAAACATCCAGTACAAACACTTTTGCCCCTATCACTCCCAGCAGAAATAAAAGCAAGAGATGCTGCCAGGGCAAGTCTATTAAATCATAAAACCATAGAATCATAGAATTGCTTTGATTGGAAAAGACCTCTAAGATCAGTGAGTCCAACAATCAATCTAACACCACCATGGCCATTAAACCATGTCCCATGCCCACACTTGGCCCAGGTGCCATGTCCACACATTTCTTGAACCCCTCCAGGGATGGTGACTCCATCACCTCCCGGGGCATCCTGTTCCAATGCCTGACCAGTCTTGCAGGGAAGAAATTCTTCCTAGCACCCAACCTAAACCTCCCCTAGCATGATTTCAGATAATTTCTTCTTGTCCTCTCACCTGATACTAAGGAGAAGAAACTGACTCCCACCTCACTTCAATCTCCTTTCAGGGAGTTGTAGAGGGCAATTAGTTTTCTCCTCAGCCTCCTCTTCTCCAGACTAAACAACCCCAGTTCCCTCAGCTGCTCCTCACCAGACCTGTTCTCCAGACCCTTCCCCAGTTTTATTACCCTTCTCTGGACATGCTTCAGCAAGTTGATGTCCCAGATATCTGTCCAGGGACTGGGTCTTTTTATCCTGTTCCAGTAAAGAAACTCATTGGACTGATGTAGTGCTGTAGAAGAACACCACCTTCAGCTTTACTACATAAATCAAGATGTCCACCAGAATGATTCCTATTCTTCCATTTTCCTTTGGTGTAGCTGCAGTAACAGAAACAACATCAGCAACTAGCTCAGGGATTGCAAACACACTGTGGATGGATGGACATGAAGTCTTTCATTACCAAATTAAAGTATAGAGCTGACTAAATTGGTATCAAATGACTGAGTTTCTGGTTTACTTTCAAAATCATTTGAAAACTGAAATGAATCCTTTCCCAGTGAGCATTTATCATCCCATTATATTCACCTGGGGGATGTTAATGATTTTGGACTACTGCCTCCAGCCCTTACCTCACCTCCAAGTGGGTATTCTGTGCTGGCAGTGCACATTTCATGAAGATGTATTGCTGATTATATTTCCATTAAAGAATATAGCCAAGTCTGACTTCTAATCTTCCCAGACTAATCTGCCACGGAGAGCTTTCCAGCACTGATGAGTTCATTGCAGAGAAAGGATTCCTGTCCCTTTCTCTTGCAATTTGCATAAATACATGCCCAGAGTGTGAGAATAAGTTAATTAGGTTTGTCCACAATAATTAGAATACTGACAAAACCTCTTTAGTTTAGCAAAGTGCTCTTCATACAGTTAATCTTCTTGCTTCATAGAATCTCAATCCCTATCTTTTAGCAGAACATCTCAAAAGAAATAAAATTTGAGAGAAAAGGTTTCTTGTATCTCTCAAGGCATCTAAGCATGCATTTGAAAATGCTGCATAGACACTGCTGGAAAATTATAGGCTTACACCTAGTCACAATAACAATCCTGTACTGTAAGTAGATTCTTTTCTTGTACATCAGTACTAAATTAGCATGTAGGAAATGCTCTGGGGAATGATACTATTTTGAAAGCATCATGCTTGTCAATCAATTCAAGAATGCAAGCATCAGCATTTGCACATGGAGCCAATTTCTTTCTCCATATGATGGTCTTGAAAGAGAGAAAGTCACCTGCCTTTCAATTCTGCTCCAATGTTCTGATGTAAAATAATAGCCTGTTGAGCATCCTGCTGTCTCCACTTGAGCTGTAACAAGAAGCTTACTGGCTCTGTTTATTCTCTTCCCAGATCTGGAATTATGTTGCTTTAATATTAACTTTAATGGTGGGAGATTCATATTTGTGCTGTGCTTATTCCAAGAAATGAGAGGTATTTCCTGTTGCTGGATTGGAACAGGAGAACCTAGGACATTCCTAGGATATACAAAAGTGACAGTATGTCAAAACATAAACATAAAGGGATTGATTGGATGGTCACAATCAGAGACTTGTGTTCAATGGCTCAATGCCTAGATGGAGACCAGTAACCACTGGTGTCTGTCAGGGGTCAGTGCTGGGACCACTGCTGCTTAATACCTTTGTCAGCAAAATGGACAGTGGCATTTAGTGCACCCTCAGCAAGCCTGCAGATGACACCAAGATGTGTGACTCAGCTGACACAGTGTAGGGAAGGGATGCCATTCACAGGGACCTGGACAGGCTTGAGAGGTGGTCCCAAGCCATCCTCATGAAGTTCAACAAGGCTAAGTCCAAGGTCCTACACCTGAGTCAGGACAATCCTCAAGCACAAATACAGGCTGGTCAAGGAGTGGCTTGAGAGTAGCCTTGAGCAGAAAGCCTTGGTGGTGTCAGTTGATGAAAAACTCAGTATCAAGTGCCAAAGGTGACTGGCAGCCCAGAAGGCAACTGTGTCCTGGGATGCATCAAGAAGTGTGACCAGCCTTTTACTCTGTTCTTGTGAGATCCCCACCTAGAGCACTGTCATGAAGATGAGCAGAGGGCTGGAGAACCTTCCCATAGTGATGGGCTGAAAGAGATAGGGCTGTTCAGTGTGGAGAAGAGAAGGTTCTGGGGAGACCTTATAGGAGAACTTATAGCAGCCCTTCAGTGCCTGAAGAGAGCTGGGGAAAGACTTTTCACAAGGGTTTGTAGTGAAAGGACAAATGGGAACGGATTGAAGCTTGAGGAGGAGAGATTTAGACTGGGTATTAGGAAGAAATTCTTTACATTGGGAGTGGTGAGACACTGGAATAGGTTACCCAGGGAGGTTGTGGATGCCCCTTCTCTGGAGGTGCTCAAGGCCAGGTTGGATTGGATCTTGAGCAACCTGGACCAGTTGAAGGGTTGTTGAAATTAGATGATCTTTAAGGTCCCTTCCAACCCAAACCATTCTATGATTCTATGACAGAGCAGAGAATCAGAGCAAGCAAAAGAGGTGGTATTTACTGCATGAGTCATACTAACTGCATACAGTGGCACATCCTGACTTATGTTCTGGTATTTGTTTTTAATTATTAATGCATTTTGCTCTGTTGAAATTTATTGTTTTATTTTCACAGATCCATAAGGCTCACCCTACATTATCAGCACAACTTTTGTCAAGGCTTTTCTGCATTCCCTACTGTTTGGAACATGAACATTCAGGTGAATTATTAGTGTCTGACCCACTTTTATAGTTCCCTAAAAATGTAAATATGTTACTGTAATTGCCTTCACCAAGTATCATTAAGTTGAGTCATGGCAAAAGCAACATTGCATATCACAAAATATAAAGCTAACAAGTATAGAGCCCAAGAACAATGGGATGGGGATCACAGCACTTTCCAAATTTCCACTTTGCAAGATAGCTTAAGTATCTCTTTCCTGTTGTTTGGTTGTTTTTTAAATATGTTTTCTCTGTAAATATTCTAATAATTTGTGTTTGTTGTGGATGCCCCCTCCCTAGAGTTGTTCAAGGCCGGGTTGGATAAGGCCTTGCACAACCTTATCTAGTGGAAGGTGTCCCAGCCCATGGCAGGGGTGTTGGAGATAGATGATCTTTAAGGTCCTTTCCAATCCAAATTGTTCTATGAATCTCTGAACACACCATATACATATCTAAGGTATATTTTCATCTACATCAATACAGTATGAAACATCCACATGAAAATAATACTTTAAGAAACCATCAAAATCCTACTATAAACATAGAGCTAACCTGGAATGTTATTCCAAAGCTGAGCTCCTGGGCTGGTTCACTGCTGAGATCACTCTCATAGGACTCTGGTGACTCCAGGTTCTCCTTGTATCTCTGTAAGTGGCTTGCTAAATGTAACTGGTCTCTACTGTTCTCTGTGCCTCAGTTTCAGCTTCCCTTTTGTAAGATTCACAGAACTCTTTGAGTAGGAGGGACCTTAAAGATCATCTAGCTTAAATCCCTCTGCCATGAGCAGAGACTCCTACTAGACCAGGTTGCTCAAGGTCTCATCCAACTTGAACACCTTCAGAGAGGGGGCATCCACAACCTCCCTGGGTACCTGGTCCAGTGTTTCACTGAGATGCTGCTGAACCTACTTTTCTGCTTATAGTGATTTGAGTATACTCCTGAAAAACAAAACAAAACAAAACAAAGCAAACAAAATGCAAAAACAAACAAAAAAATACCTGAAAACCAACCAACCAACCACAAAAATACATGCATGTGCAAACTCTCAAACTAACAAACAAAAAAAAAACCAATCCAACCAGTAAAAGAAAACCTCACATATGAGAGAGATATATATGAAATTGAGAAACAGAAGAGCATTTATTTTTGACTGTAGAGCCCTGAAAAGCAGAGCAGTACCCTTTGCAGCTGAGGGCTGACACTTCAGCTGGAGTTGTATATTCAACTGAAGCCAAAGTAAAATGTACAACAGATGTGGCCTTCATTTTCTAAGTGATGCATCATTACTAGGTGATTAAGTATGATTGTACTTTTCAATTCTGTTAGTATAGCAGAGACATGTAAAAGAATCACAGATCTCCAGTCAGTCAACAAAACTGCCCAGCTGAACAAAGAGAAGAAATGGGAAGGTACAAAGTCAGAATATCCATCACATATTCCAATAAACACTATCAGGGTTTAAGAGCTGGAAGAAGGAGGATGAATGTCCAACGATGATATACGCCATGATTTGTGGAATTATGAAGGGAAGAGATAGGGAAACAATCTGTAACAGAGGTGCATCAGCCCCATTAAAAAACACTCAGCTTTGTAAATAATTAACAACTCTCTCATTAGGGCCTTGCTTTCCATTTCATTCTTCCTGGAATCAGAGCAGATACAATGAGGTTCAGAGTGAAAGTTCTTGATATGGTTTTAGCTGTTTAAAATATTTTTCTTCTAAGATGAATTAATGCATATTACACATTGAAGTCTCTGAAAGGGTGTTCTTTGCCCTTCAGACACCAAAGAACTTCTTAGCAACAGGAAAGGCTATACAGTGCAATGAAAATAAAACCAACCAACCAACCAACCAAAACAAACGACAACATAAAAAAACAAATCAAACCAAACCAAAGCCAAAAAACCACAAAAAAGCCTGAACATAAAAGAACACCACCACCACTGCCACTACTACTGCTACTACTACTACTAAAAATAATAAGCAGCCACAAACAACAATGAAAAATGTACTTGAAAAGCACCCAGTATCAAGTTTAAAAGTGATCTTTCAAGGTTTCAGTTGTTTACCTTCCTGAGCAGCAGAGGAGCATCAGATAACTGAAAACTGAACAAAACCAACCTACTCTTATTCTGATTCTAAGCAGCAATTGCAACCCAGTATTTTAAAAAGAGAGGAAATAAGATAGACTTTCTATAGATTAGTTAATAAATTATGAGGTTTAAGAATCAATTCTATCTTTGGCAAAATGGGAAAGAAGATGATAAACTAAAAGAATAATAATTTAAAGTGTTTATTTTTTAAGGTGTCTGTAATAAAGCTAACCATGCTGCCTAAAGAGATGGCTAAGTCTCCACCTCTGGAGTTGTTAAAAACCTGCCTGAATGTGTTCCTGTGTCACCTTCTCCTGGTGAACCTGCCTTGGCAGCAGGGTTGGGCTGAATGATCTCCAGAGGTCCATTCCAACTCCTACTATTCTGTTGTTCTGTGAAGTGATAGACTGCACAGAGGTACAAAGTTGCAGGAGAATGAACTGCAATGGTGCCACCATTTTGTGGTCCTGTGACAGGATTTATCTAAACATATTTAAAGGAACACCCTGCACTATCACAGCTCCAGTATCTCCTGGTGACCTCTCAGTTTCTCCTAGGGTTCTCAAGCACCTAATGCTTCCTGCATTGACATCTGGATTTGGGAAAGCACTAACAACATGCTTGATAGAGTATGGTCTAGATTTGGGCAAATGTGCAATCACCAGGTTGATAAGAAATCAACTTGGCCCTTTCACAGTTGAGACTGCAAAGGTGAGAACAGTTCACTGAAGACCAGAAGAGCATCCAGTATGATCAGGTCACTCTTTACATAAGCACCTGCTTAACTTTAGCATTCATGTTTCACTTATCCTTCTAAACCTTGGGAATCACTCTAAATTCAGGAGGTTAGCAATGTGGAATGATTACATCATTTTCCTGGGATTAGAATGTCACCAAAGTGTGATGGACTAGCTAGCGCATTAACAGGATTAATCCCTTTTTCCAGGCCCATGTTTATGGACTGGAGTTCTGGAATACACAGTAGAACTTAGATTAATTTCTTGTGTCTATTATTCTGAAACTCATTTTTAAACTGATTGCTGATGTGATGCCCATCCACTACTGCCCAGGTAATACTTCAGAATCATAGATTCATAGAATGGTTTGGGTTGGAAGGGATCTTAATCATCATCTAGTTTCAACTCCTGTGCCATGGGCAGGGACACCTTCCACTAGATGTGTCATTCATTCACTATTTGAAGTTCATTTAAAAGGATTTTTAATTTTAAAAGGAAAAGCAATAAACTATTTTGAAGGGTTTTCATAACAGCTTAATGAGGAATTAATCAATAAATGAGCAATTGTGAGCATTTCACTCCTGAGGGAGAAACGAAACGCCATGCTGACAATTCACAGGAGCACCCTCTTTTAGCCAGGGGAAATCTGTTCAGATCTGAGAGAGCTCTTTAAAATTCTCCTCTAGTTTGTTATTACCAAAAGCTATGAATCCTAACCCAAAAGTTAGCAAAAGACATCTGTTGGCTAGCCTTTCCTTTTCCTACAACCATTAATGACTACATGTCCAAAGTTAAAGCACTGGAGAACTAACCCAAGGTCACACCACAGGCACAGAAGCTGAGTCTAGTTCCGTGTTCTCATCTTTGTGGCTGCCCTCAAAGCTGACACCAATGAAACTAAGCCTTTGTCAATTATTCTTTCTCCAAACATAGATGATACAATTCCCATCCTGCATCTAGGGGACGATTGTGCTGTTCTTGATCAATAATACTCCCCTGGTGCCTGTTAAAGAAGACATGCACTATGTATTTGGAAAATAAGAGCCAGGAGCTTGGTGCTTATTTTCTAGTCTTTTTTGATCCCAGTCAGCATGGTGAGGCTTTAGGATATGCACAAAAAAAAGTCACTAGACTCAGACCATAAGACCAGCATGGGGAAGACATCTTAAGCTACCTAGACAGCAAGATGATACCTGCAGAAGATTTTTTTGTGTGGAACTTCTGACAGGGATGCTACAAATATTCATGACAGAAAAGTGCTTCACACTGAGTTTCTACACCACATCTTTATCAATCTGTTGTTGCCAGCAGTAGTTTTCTGCACCACACCTTGTTCACAGACTGTGACCGTCAGCCTACCACCCTAGGAAGGACTCCCAGTGCCAAGTTGATGCTGCCCAGCTGCACACTCATGACAGAGACAGCTTCTATCATTGGCATCTGAGAACAGACAGAACACATCAATCTTCTCTTAATGCATTGAGCCCTTATTTGTGGCATCTGCAAGTATTATCAGTGTTCCAAGTGGCCTATTAGACTGAGTTATTGCTCAAGCAAAAAGATCAGACTTCAGCCCCAAATTTAAATGAAAAAAAAAACAAAAAAACCCCGCACACTATGTGCATACAGAGTTTGTGGCTGTAAAACATCTCTGTGGATTTCATAGAGTCACAGAATGGCAGGCTTGGAAGGGACCTCTTGAGATAATCAAATCCAAACGCTCTACCAAGGCAGGTTCACCTAGAGAAAGCCACACAGGAACAAATCCAGGCAGGCTGTCCCCAGAGATGGAGACTTCAAGCCTTTCTGGGCAGGCTGCCCTATTGCTCTGTCACCTTCAAAATAAAGAAGTTCATCCTCATGCTTAGATGAAACTTTCTATGTTCGTGTCCATTAACCCTTGTCCTGTCACTGAAAAAGACTGATCCCATTGTCCTGACACCTGTCCTTTAAGTATTGATCAGCATTGATGAGATCCCACTCAGTCTGCTCTTTTCCAGATGCTGCAGAAGGGGTAATTAACTACTGTGAGACAATATTTTAAAAATAATAATATATAGTTTATTAATATTAAATAATCAGAACTCACACCACCCCGACCACCATTTAATAATAANCAGTTGCTGGGCTGACCCCAGACTCCAGACTTAGTAGCGCCAGGTTCTTTGTCCCTTTTCCTGCAGTTGCTCTCCCCAAAACAGAAGGAGGGAGAGCAGAAAAACATGCCTGGGCAAGCCAGGACATGTACAAGCCTAATTTGGCCTGTTTAGGCCTACCACGACACCAGACTAAAAACCCCCAACTCTCTCAGTCTTTCCTTGTAAGAGAGTTGTTCCAGTCCCCCATCATCTCTGTAGCCCTTTGTTGTACTCTCTCCATCAAGACCCTGTCCTTATTGAACTGGGGAGCTCAGAACTGGACACAGAAATCCAAATGTGACTTCAATAGGGCAGAATAGAGGGGGAGGATTTTAGCCATGGCCTCTGATTTCTTCTTTCCTGCTCTGACAGCAGACTCTTTCCAAGGATCAGAAAGTCTCTTTCCAAGGATCAGACTCCATAGGGATCTAGGAAAGGAATGAGGGGGTGGAGTTATGCCACAGCCCCATGTGCTTGAGGTTCTTGAGATCCTGAGATAGAGCACACAGAGATCCTTCAGTAGAGCTCCTGATGGCTGAAGACTCCTTATCAGTTAAAAGCAGAGGCTGGCTCTAATTTACCTTTTTTGCAAATAACAGTTAACAGTTCAGTAACAGTTAATTTGGGCCAAAATGTTTCTGACACTGATTGGTGCACGTCAGAACTATTCAGAACTTTCAGAAAAACCACCAAGATCAAGAGCACACCCAGCCCTTCAGCTTCTGGGTTTGATTCTCAAGCACTCTTCTGTTTCCCAGCTCAGGGGAATGATCCATTTGTCTAGCTAAAAACTGTACCAAAAATGCCAATACTCCAGGAAACAAGAAAACCTGCTCTGATCTACAGGAAAATTGCTTCCACACAGTGTTTGACAAATCAAATGCTTTGATGAATTTACACAAAATGACAGCTCAGAAAGTTTTCCTGTGGCTGGTCCAAGGAACTCAGGAGATAAAGAAGCTTAGTTTCTGGAGATGAATAAAGTGATATAAGACTGTCAGAAAACTTTGGTAACCATTGTGGCAATATGGTTAAGTGAGGAATGAGGAACTTTCCTGTTCTGACCAGATTTTTAAGTGAATAAGATCTGTTCTGCAGATCATTTTTTTCTAACCACTTTTATTTGCTTCTACCGTAGTCTTAATAGGTAGTGCAGACACAGATGATTTTTCTTCCAGGGGGCTGTTCACATTACACCTCTCATCTCTTAGTCTGGAGTTCATAAAATATTTAGGGAGAAAATTTGGTTCCAACAAACAAAATTTCATCTAGTAAGTGCTGTGTTGACTTACAGCTTCATTAACTTAATGAGACAAATGTGGCTTTGCTCACAAAAGAGAGCAGTGATGTTCTTTGGAAATAAGTTTTTTAGAACACACATTTTTTTTTCCTCTTTCTTTTTTTTTTTTTTTTTTCTAGGAAGAAATCTGATAGGTGATGCAGGTGAGCAGGAAGACTCCAAAGATCATGAGAACTCTGTCATAGGCTGTTGTTAATGCAGCAGACACCTTTCCAACTAAACAATAAAAGCCATATCCTTCACATAACTTGAAATAGAGTCAAATTAGGTGAATTGTTTAAATACCACAATAGAAAGTATAATTTCTTTATTCATTAAAAAAATAAATAATAATTTTCAAAAATGCTCATCATCAAGTTTTGGACAGAAAGTATTAAGCACTTCTGGTGTTGCTACAGAACTGTTAAGATTTAGGTGACCATTGCATTAATTCAGGAGGAGAAATGTGAAAAACAACCCAGAACACTAGAGGAACCCAAAAGGTCATATAGACAGTATCTAAACACCAGACTGAAATATCAACTAAGCTATCAGCAAATGTTAATACATTAATTGTCCATGCCAGAGAGTCCTGGGTTTAGAAAAGGGCACATTTCTTTAAAAGCAAGTTTATGTGGCCAAACCACCAACTGCTTGAAAAGAAGCTTTGGTTAGGACTATAAATGCCACTGACTCTTAAGTCTAAGACATATTTAGTCAAACCAAATGAAACTCAAATAATAAAGTGACCAAAAGACAACAAACAATTCTTCTTTTCCCTCATTTGCATTTGGCAAAGCAATACGAATATTGTTTCGTTAGCATAAGGCACGACGTAATGAACTTTTAAAAAACTATTCTTTGTCATTCTTGCAAAGTACAATCCAGATTAATATGCAAATGTCTATTTGTTTAGTCTCAGTTTTTATAGACAAAACAGCCATTGTTATTGCAAAACTGTTGCTAATACAAATAAACTGAGTTTTTGTAGGTTTCTTCAGGAATACAGATCAGGTTAATCTTAGTGACATTTGCATAACAAAAATGCTATTTTCTCCTAAGGTAAGCTTGGATTTAGAACTTGATCTTTAAATTCAGGTTTGTCCATGACTTTTTATTCAATACTAGTGCATCAGACACAAGGTTTAGGCAGTATCTCACAAGGAAGTCAAGTTTAAATCAAGGTTTCTACCCTAACTAATAAAGAAATTAGAAATCTAACTTATTTAGCAAGCTGTGAGAATACTCCATGGCTTTGAGGAAAAACTTGGTTGACTTAGGGTCATGGAAGAGAGAGCCCAGGTAGTCTCTGTTGGTGTATCTGCAACAACAACAACAACAAAGTCTATTTCCAGAATGAAAATCTGAGATGTTCTTTCTTTGTTTTTGTTCAGTCCTTTTTTTTTTCAAAGCTGCATGACTGGGCGAGAGCAGAGATTATAACTGGGAAATCCAGCCCAGGAAGTTCAAGGAGGCCCCCTCCCTGGAGATGTTCAAGGCCAGGTTACAGGGGACCTTGACCTATCTGGTCTACCATGCCCATGGAAGAGGGGTTGGAACTAGATGATCTTTAAGGTTCAAGCCAAACCATTCTATGATTCTGTGAATCTCTACTATCATCCTCAAACACAGTGGAAACCAGAAGCTGCTGATGGGAACCTGCAGTTCCTGCAAGGAGTCTAATGGTTTGGTGCCCTCCTCTGAAGTGATGAGCAGGGAGTAACTGAAGGTCACGTACTACATAAACCAGAAATTATCACACAGAACCAAAACAATGCTTCTACACTTTTTACAAGACAGCCAGAAGAGTAATTTCTGTGCAGTCTTCATGTTTTGAGCACCATGCCAATGTTACAGAAACACAAACCCTGCAACAAGGTAATTGGCAGGGAGCACAACAGCAGCCAAAGCTTTCAAACAAAGAATATAAAATACTTATTTCAACTCTTCATAGATGGACAAGACTAATTTTCAATCCACATTTCTTATTTATGCATTCATTTTTGTCTTCTCTGAACCTCGCAGACCGCAAAACTCGAGCAAACAGGTAGACTGGATATTTTATACAAGGTCAACAGAAAAGTCAAAATAAATCAGAGAAGAAAAGAGAAATAGGTCACCATCAGAATATGATCTCAGTCATATGATGATTATTAATATCAAATAAGAGCGTTCATTCTATAGGAAGTCAAAGTCTCTCAAAAGAACTCAAATTTCAGCTTAGCAAAGTAATAATCAGATTTAAAAAAAAAAAGTATTATACTCTCACCACATATCTTACCACACATCTGCTGCTGCCAAGCCTAACGCTTTCTGCTGCCCTGAAGGAATTCACAGAATCGCAGAATGTCAGGTTGGAAAGGACCCCCAGGATCATCTGGCCCAACCTTGAAGTCAAGCTTCTACGTTCTGCCTAACGATCAGTGAAATTGTTAGCAATGAAACAAGGGAGAACCTTTACATTTTGACTAATAATCAATGAAATTGCTAGGAATGATGCAAGAAGATACAACAAAACCAGATTTAGCCACAAGTAATATACTTGATGGTAAAAGCAAACTAATCAGAATGACCAAATCCACTATGTTGAGTGCCTCTGGCTTTAAATAACCAAGCATTGGCTTGAGTTTGGGACTTTTGCCAGCCTCAAAATCCAGACCTCACTGTCTCCTGTAAGTCTGTGTTCACAGTCATGGCTGCAACATGAAAGACCTGAGCTCCCTTCAAACAAAATAGCAATTTCCAAGTATAAGAAGCCTTGCTTGTGTCTCACAACATTTTAGTTGTGTCAACAAGAAGCAAGCTCAGTTGGTATCAGATTTTTCAAGTCAGATAGAATAAGTTCACAGAAATGACAGAAGGGAGAAAAAAACAGAAGAGGAAAAAACAACTCAATCAAAACACAGTCTGTATCATGTCCCTTTCAGGGGCTTCACTGCAACTTGTGTTTAGTTTCCTTATTTTTTTTTTCTTTTTCCCAGCTCTTACTTGCCAGTGACTGAAGCAATGAAGTGATGCTTAGCTATCACAGATAACATTAAACTAAATACCAAGTCACTTGTCTTTTTTATCACTGGAAAATAAGGGTAAAACCAAAGAAACAACTAGACAGAGACACTTAAAACCAGCAGAAAATGTTCTCAAGTCTGACCAGCATTGCACAGCAAGGTGAATGGGACTTTAGAACCTCAGAGTCAGACATCAAAGTTCAGCGCTTTTCGTATGATCCCTATGCGTTGCTGACTCCTCCATATGGTAACAGAGCTACAGTGCAGATCCTTCAGAGAGGCATCTCTCTTATTTGCTTCTGTGTGCAATGAGCCACATGAAACCAGCCATTTTGTTTCAAATTACTGTCCCAAGCAAGGTCTTTTGGCTGGGGAGTCTAATGAAAGGCAATTAATCTCTGCTAATATAAAGTTTTAATCATATGAAAAATGTCTAATCACTGTGTTTATAATCTCCTGGAGCAGAATCTAATGCAGAAAATTCAGTGCTCAAGCCCTAACTTTCCTTTTTAATCAGTGTCAAACCCTGACTTCCTTTAAAGTTTAAGGCACATATTACTGCTTTGATAGAACACCTACTTAGGCCTTTCACCAGGACAAACACTGTGAAGTCAATGGGATTATTGTTTCAGGCACAGGGTGTTGGCTAGGACTGCTGGAAGTCCTGTGAGATTTTGTGTGTTGTTCCTAATGAGCATTTCAGCATTACAAGTTCAGAGAAAGCTCAGGATTTGGTTTCCTCCCTCCTCTAATTTATCAGGTTTTTGACATAACAGCAAGAGTTTTTCAACAATGCTAATGCTCTAAAACCCACTAGAGTTACACACAAAGGAGAAAATTTGCACAGTGCTTATAGTTTGAAAGTTTGCTCTTGAGTTTAATCACAAATCTCTGAGAACTGCAGATAAGATATAGAGTCCCTCCCATACTCATCAGCTGGAGCTCTTTTTCTTCACAAAGTAGATTTGCCTCCGCAGTGACAAAAGAAGCTTCCCTGATACCACGGTAGCCAGCCCTATATGTTCTTGTCATTCTGAATAGCAATAACAACTGTGCACAGGAGAAAGTACAGCTTTGTGTACATCTGTTGAGTTCTGCAGGAAAAGACCTCTGAATATCAGTGGGGTTTTGCCATGTGAATCCCTGTTCATCAGCAAATGGTTTGAAATCACCAGCCTTGGGCTGGTGCTACACATTGCAAAACTGAATGATAGAATCGTAGAATTGTTTTGGTTGTAAAAGACCTCTACGATCATGGAGTCCACCTGTCACTCTAACACCAGCATGGCCATTAAACCATGTCCCAAAGTGCCATGTCCATAGATCTGCTTGATGTCCTGGTGTGCAACAAGCAATCCATAGGACAACAATGTGCCCTGGTGGTCAAGAAGGCCAATAGGATCCTGGGGTGCATTAAGAGGAGTGTAGCCAGGAGATAAAGGGAGATTCTCCTCCCCCTCTGCTCTGCCCTGGTGAGACCTCACCTGGAATATTGCGTTCAGGTTTGGGTTCCCTGGTTCAGGAGAGACAGGGATCTACTCAAAAGAGCCCAATGAAGGATGGTTAAGGATGATTAAGGGGTTGGAGCACCGCTTTATGAGGATAGGTTGAGGGGACCTGGGGCTTTTTGGTCTGATGAGGAGAAACTTAGAGAGGATCTAATCAATCATAGAATCATAGAATGCTAAGGTTGGAAGTGACCTCAAAGATCATCTAGTTCCAACCCCCTGCCATAAGCAGGGACACCTCCCACTAGTACAGGTCACTCAAGGCCTCGTCCAACCTGGCCTTGAACACCTCCGCGGAGGGAGCAGCCACAACCTCCCTGGGCAACCTGTGCCAGTGTCTCAACAACCTCACTGTAAAGAACTCTCTCCTAACATTCAGTTTAAATCTCCCCTCTACCAATTTAAACCCATTGCCCCTTGTCCTATCATTGCAAGACCTGGTAAATAATCCCACCCCGGCCTT
Source organism: Ramphastos sulfuratus (assembly GCA_013399055.1). Lineage (NCBI taxonomy): Eukaryota > Metazoa > Chordata > Aves > Piciformes > Ramphastidae > Ramphastos > Ramphastos sulfuratus. The sequence continues at coordinate 16,689 of WBNM01020303.1, forward strand.
CCTGTAGGCACCCTTCAGATACTGGAAGGTCTCCTTGAAGCCTTCTCTTCTCCAGGCTGAAGAGCCCCAACTCTCTCAGTCTGTCTTCATAGGAGAGCTGCTGCAGCCTTCTNAGAGAGGCTGTGGAATCTCCTTCTCTGGAAACTTTCAAGACCCATCTGGATGCGTTCCTGTGCAACCTGAGCTAGATTTTATGGTTCCTGCTCTGGCAGGGGGCTTGGACTCAATGATCTATGGAGGTCCCTTCCAATGCCTAACATCCTGTGATCCTGTAATGGATGAGCAGTTTGAACTTTTATTGGAGTAATGTATTGGAAACAGCTGTTCATGAAATAAAGCCTTTCTCAGACATATTTTCTTGATTTTCCATTGTAAAGGAATCAGATTTAGCACTTGGCTATCAACCAAAACTGTTAATTACAGGCTCTGTCTAGTCCTACTGCTGATAGTAAGGTTTCATAGATTCATAGAATGGTTTGGGTTGGACTTTAAAGATCACCTAGTTCCAACCCTACTGCCACAGGCAGGAACATCTTTCATTAGACCAAGTTGCTCAAGGCCTCATCCAACCTGGCTTTGAATACCTTCAAGAGAAGGGCACCCCTGACCTCCCTGGACAACTTGTTCATTTGCACAACTTCAGATTGGAGAGAAAATATTGTCTTGGGCATATGCTCTTCTATCAAGAATAAGTGGCTTGTGTAATTGAAATCTTGCTAGGAAAAGGCCTTCAAAATGGCAGTGCAGAGCTGTGGGAATAACTGTACTAGTCAGGAGCTGTAGCATCTCAGCTGCAAACAGCCCCCTCCAAGGTGCCAAACTCAGGTAGCATCTATCACACGACTCCAGCAATTTTACTGCAGACTGTGGGTCATATTTTGTCAGCTGGGTCTTAAGTAGCAATAACTGAAAGGAAGGCAAAAGGTAGTTTTGTTCCTCCTACACTTGACAGCTTTATGTACTCCACTTTTTGATGAACAGCTGAATTTCCTTTTTTCCTCCTATGCTCTCTATTCACATGGCAATGTTTTGAACCTAATGCTGAAAAACATCGCTTGTCACACACAGGCTCCAGAAATACTTCCATATTGACTTTCAGGCAGTTACAGCAATGTTTAAATGTATATTGACTTACCTGAAACACAGGCACGACGTCCAGCTTCTCTACAGCTCTGCACTCTAATGACACCACCCACTGCCTACAATCTCTAATCATCACTCAAAGTCTACATTACACATCTCTGGCAGAGCAGGAAATGAGTGTTAAGTGCAAAAATTTCTTTATCTGAATAATATTTTTTAATCTTAAAATCTGAAGCTACTGTATCACATATTAGATAGAATAGACAAGAAGAAGGAAAAAAAATCGTCCATTTTTTCTTTCTTTTTTTCATTTTATAAAGAAAAAAATCACCAAATAGTCTGACACCAAAAAAAAGCTATTTGCCTTGTTGCCTCTTGCTAAGTTCTCACCACACTCATCATGTAGTTACCTTATAATAAGACCTCACCATACTAATTTTCTTCTCTGGAGACTTTCAAAACCCTCCTGCATGCATTCCTATGTGGACTACCCTAGGTGGCCTTGCTTTGGCAGGAGGGGTTGAACTTGATGATCTCTGGAGGTCCCTTCCAACCTCTAGTATTCTGTGATGCTGTGATTTTCCATGGAGTCGTGGCCTTTTTTCTGGCAGAAAAATGGATATACAGAAAACCTGATGACCCACCCAACTCCCACTGCTCCCAAGGTGCTGAGATTCCTGAGCAAGTCCCCCATCTCACTGAAATACTTGTGCTAGCTTCCTTTCAGCTGCCCTCGTGCTTACAAGGTTTTGGTTTGTTTGTTTTACATCCAATAAATCACCTGGGAAAGGTGCTTCTGACACTATTGTTTGTTTAAGAAAAGCAGAACACCTATTTCCATTCCCAGGACTGTGGGATACCACAAAGCACTGAGCTAGAAAAGCTTACAGCTGAGGTTGTGGCTATATGATTCATAGATTGCATCAGATTGGAAGGGACCCTCAAATATCATCTTCTCCAACCGCCCTGCAGTCAGCAGGGACATCTCCAACTAGATCAGGTTGCCCAGGGCCACATCAAGTCTGACCTTGAACATCTCCAGGAACAGGGCCTCAAGCATCCCTGCACAACCCATTCCAGTATTTCATTGTAAAGAGCTTACTCCTAATGCCCAGCCTAAATCTACCCTACTCCAGTTCCAAATCACTGTCTCTCATCCTGTCACCACAAGCCCTTCTTAACAGTCCCTCCACAGCCCTCCTTTAGGTCGTCTTCATATACTGAAATGTAGCTAGAAGGTCTCACCGGAGACTTATCTTCTCCAGGCTGAACAACCCCAGCTCTCTCTGCTTGTCTTTGTAGGAGAGGTTCTCAAGCCCTGTGATTGCCTTTCTGGCCTCCTCTGGACCTAGTCCAGCAGGTCTGTGTCTCCCTTGTGTTGGGGGTCCCATAGCTGGACACACAATACTCCAGGTAGGGTCAGTGCAGAGCAGAGAGGCAGAGTCACTTCTCTCAATCTGATGGCCATGCTTCTTTTGATGAAGCCCAGGATGCCACCAGCACTCTGGGCTATGAGTGCACATTGCTAGCTCAAGTCACCCACCAGCACCCCCAAGTCCTTTTCTGCAGGGCTGCTCTCAATTTCATCATCCCCCAGCCTGGATTGATATCAAGGATTGTCCCTGCCTAGTTGCAGGACCTTGCACTTTGCCTTGTTGACCCTGACGAGATTCTCCTCAGCCCACCTCTCCAGCCCTCTGGATGACAGATCCCTCTGGATGACATCCCATTCTTCAGCATTAACCACACCACTCGGCTTGCTGTCATCAGCAAGCTTGCTGAGGGTGCACTCCATCTCACTATCTATAGCATCGATGAAGGTATTGAACAGTACTGGTCCCAGTGCAGACCCTTGAGGGACATCACTTGTCAACCATCTCCATCTGGACATCCGACCACTACTCTTTGTATGCAACCAATTCCTCACCCACCCTACTGTGCCATTTTGTCATAACAGTTGTCTCCAAAAGGTAAAACTGTTGTTAAGTCATTAGTTATGACTCCAGCATAAACTTCATCTTTGGAGGCAAGAAAATTCAGGAGCAGCAGCCAAAGCAAAGACAACTTTGATGGAGAAGCTTGTAGAGCTCACACAGGCTGTGCCTTCAGGCTGAAGCACACGTACATTAGGAATGAACACACTGCTTCACACTTTTCCATTCTGTTCCAGCCCTCCACCCAATTTCATAGAATCTCTTAACCCACAGCACCAATTATGGATGCTTTCTAATGAGCATTCCTGAAGAGGTTTGCGCTACCAGTCTGCAGAACTCCATTGTAGCCATATTTGGTTTGCTCTCAACAGCTATCTTCAGAGAGCTTGACCCCTCTGGTATCTGATATGCTTCAGTGTGAAAAATAAAATATATTTCCTAGTGGGAGGTGTTCCTACCTATGGCAGAGGATTGGAACTAGATGATCCTTGAGGTCCCTTCCAACCTTACCATTCTATGATTCTATGAAATATATTTCTACATTGCAATATCACCAAATTGTACCAGATGTAAGTTCCAACCAGTCACAGTGATCTTTAATTAGTCTAATAGTTTGCCTCACAGAGACTCAGATTGTCAATAAATGTCATTTCAACAGCACTGATGATTCTCTTTTATATGTAGAGCATGTAAAAGTATAAAATATTAGCACCAACACTCAGAAATCACCTAATAAAACCAAATAGCATCTGTACCAAATAAGTTTTACTAGCCCATATTTCATAATTAAAAAGAAAACTGTTACATTCTCTCACCACCATGTGAACACAGACCTCAATAGTATCATGCAGATCACTCTTTCTTTTAATTAAATAAAAAGGAAGTTTACTTCATAAAAATATCTCCCATCGGGTTGAGAATTGTACTCCATGTCCCAAGAAGGTGGCTTTCCTAGGTCACTGTGATCACAGACAGACAAATTGGCTCTGGGTATATGTTAAATCTCTGCTCTGCTTAAGCTTTCATTTCATAATTAAACAAATAAAATGTTTTGTCATACAAATTTTCTCTGAGATACCCTGGATATCTTTCCACAAGCTGCTCAAAATGTCATTTCTGCATTTTCAAAATGCAGCAGCCAATTCTGATTACAGGACAACCTTTACAGAAGTACAAGGTCATCTCGTGCAGACAGATTGAAACCGTAAATTACCCCTAAGTCAAACCATTCAGCTCTTACTGCTGTAAGATCCTTTGATTAACTTCAATGGCAATTTTTCACAGTTTGAGATTTCATTACAACAATTGCTTATGCTAAAGGAAAAAAAAAAAAAAAAGCCATATGCCTTTCCAGCTAATTCAGCAGTGTTCTTGGCACAAGAAAAACGTGCTAAAAGGATTGTCCATGCTGCCATTATATCTGTGAATGCTCCTGAGCTATTCAGAATGCAACAGTTCCCATCTGACAATTATTAATAACATCTTGAAGAGTTCTACAAGCATCCCATTAGGGAAAATCAAGTAGCATCAAAGGATTGCCAGTTACTCCTCTTTTACCATGATACAAAGGTGCCTGTCAGTGGATGTTAGGAGGGATACATGTAGGTCTTTTACAGCCAGGTGACAGGAGTTAATACTGGGGCAGGTTTATCACAAGGGGAGAAAGGGAAGCAGAAAGAGATTGGGCAGATTTTTTTTTTATTTTATTCTCTGCTAAACATCACAAAAATAACACCTTTCCATCTCCCTCCCCTTTATTCTTTATCCTGAAGAGAAGAAAAAACATAAAATCCCTGAAAACCCACAAAGAAGATCACATTTTCAGTCAGTTCCAGAATATACCTTTGTCAGCCTGAAGATTATCTTCTTCTAAAATTTTCTCATGAATTCCTGAAGGTGTAAAGTTGGGAACAGAGTAGCAAATATAATACCAGGACAATATGGTTATGGCAGGGAAGATGTCAGAAGGAGATCTCTTATCTTTCTTTCTCCACTTTTTATCTACTCAGACCACAATAACCATTTCCCTCTCAATGAGCTTGTTACCTTCACACCCAAGATGAAACACCAGGCTGAATAATTCCCAGAATACAGGTGTTGCAAATTTGGCTTTGATAAGAAACCCAGAAAACCTCATATTCTTAAATACAAACATTTTAATTTTGAGGAGAGCTGTGTGGTATTTTAAAGCATAACTAGTCAAATTCTTGCCCAGTATTACCATTTAAAATAAAGCTTCCTGGTTAATGTTATTGGGAAATATGAGAATGAAAATACAATCTATTGGGAACTATGAGAACTGACTGAAGCAAGCCCCCTGAGGGACATAAATAATAATAAAATAAAAAATAAACAAATTTTAAAAAAATAAAATAAATAAATATTATTTACAGTCTTCAGAATTCTGTCTTTGGATACTGTTTATTTATTTTTATAGTTGCCACCTGTTTCTAAAAGAAAACTAATTAAATAAATGAATGTCTTCATCTCCTCAGCAATTCAAAATGTAAATTACCATTGCATTCTGCAAATCCAGCCTATCAAAACCCCTGTGCAAACAGAGAACACAATATGGCTTTCTCCATAAGCAGAGTTTGCTTTCTGTGTCCTCTGATTCACTTAGATGATTTTTGCTTTTGCAAGAGTGGGAAAAGACCGAAATTGGTCTAAGTGCACCAAAAGGAGAAACACAAGTGTGTACAATTTTCATATGTTTATTTAACAAAACAAGGTAGGGAAATGTGAAATATTTTGTGGCCTGGCCTTTTATGGGGACCTTTTAGGTCCAAGGCAAACAATCGGGTTGCAGAGTCAAGAGTTCTGCCCAGAAACCCCAGTGCATCAGCAGCCTCCCAATTGTAGGTGTACCAGGAGGACTCAAGATTAGATCTTCTGTGATGATTTTCAAGATCATCGATTTTATCCAGGAGGGAATGCTGGTTGTTGGTTTTTTTGTTTTTTTTTTTCTTCTGTTGCTGTCAGCACTGCCTTCTGAAAAGCAGGTTAGATTGTCCTTGGCTTTATTAATTCTTTCCTTTCTTGCAGTTATTCTTGCCATTCTATCAGCGAAGGTCACGCAAACTGTTTATGCATCTGCTTTAATTGAAGGCACAACACATATTAAACGGGAGGCACTACCTCATTTCCTTTCAGCTAAGATCACTTGAAGGTCTGTGTTTTTGATGTAGTCTCTTCTTAGATTCATTTCTGACTCAACTGCTGAGGGTATTAAAATCAGCACTGATGCAGACAACCTGTGCATGAAAGAAAATACCGAGCTCGCAACATCTGAGGCCTGCAATTGATTCACAGTACAAAACTCATAATGCTGAGTGCTCAGGAAATGGTTGATTACTAGACCTCTGGAGAAAAAGAAAAAGTTTTTTGCTTCCTATTTCTATATGCTAATGGTACCTAGGAGCACATCAGTGCAAGATGCATGAACATTGTATGATAATACTGAGAAGTTTTACAACCATGGAGCTGGGATGGTAGATGTGGTAGCATACCACAGAATCATAGAATGGTTTGGGTTGGAAGGGACCCTGAAGATCATCTAGTTCAACACCCCCTGCCATGGGCAAGGACAGCTCCCACTAGATCAGGTTGCTCAAGGACTCACCCAGTCTTCTCTGTAACAAGGCATAGTATTCCCATCATGTTCTCCCATGTGTAGAAAAGCTCTTTGGCAATTAGCTAAAGAAAGTAATTGCACATGCTTCTATTTTGTTCTTCCAACAAAAGATTCAGTAAGGTCTCAGTAAGCATTTAAAATAATCAAGAGGTAAAGACACATTTAGAGGTCTTGGATTTTCCAAAATAAGTTTCTCTTCTCCCTTTGTCAAAATGGGGAAAGGAATTTTTACAAAGGCTTGTAGTAATAGGACAAGAGGGATTGGATTGAAGCTTGAGGAGGGGAGATTAAAACTGGATATTAGGAAGAAATTCATTACAGTGAGGGTGGTGAGACATGGAAACAGGTTTTCCAGGGAGGTTGTGAATGTTCCCTCCCTGGAGGTGATCAAGGCCAGGTTGGAGGGGGCTTTCATCAACCTTGTCTAGTGGAAGGTGTCCGTGCCCATGGCAGGCAGTTTGGAACTAGGAGATCTTTCAGGTCCCCTCCAATTCAAGTCATTCTATGAATCTGTGATAATATCATTATCATATAGATCATGCAAGCTGTGTGAGCTGCATGGAGCTCAGCATGCACTAAGAAGCTCTTGAGAAACAAGATCTTACCAGCACAGCTCCCCTTGGCCAAGTTCTTATTCTCAGCTGTCCTGGTGCATTCTTTGCTCAGAGAAATGTCTGTGGTTGATTTCTCTTTATAGCATTCATCTGAAAACTAATCATGATCTTAAAATATCTGATAAGAGGGTACACAGGTCACTTACATGCACTGACAAGTAATTTAGAGCACTTAGAAATTAATTAGAAGTCAGCTTTTGAAAATCACAGAATCATAGAATGGTTTGGGCCAGAAGGGACCTTTAAAGGTCAGCTAGTTCAACTGCCCTGCACCTTAATTTACAGACATCTGTATTTACAACAGGTTGCTCAGAGCCCAGTCCAATCTATCTCAAATGTTTCCAGAGACAAAACATCTACCACCCACTAGTAACCTGTTCCACTATAAAAAAGTTCTTTCTTGCATCTAATCTGGATCTTTATAACTAACTGAATTTATCTGCAATTCAGAACCATTCCTCCTTCTCCTGTTGCTACAGGCTGTACTAAAAGAAGATGGCAGAGATGGGCTTTGAAGGCTTTATGGTGACTATCGGAAATCAGCACGAACAAGTGTTCCTGCTCATTTCAAGCTATGAGTTTTCTCTTGATTTATTATTCTTCCCCTCATTCTTCATCCTAGCTCAAAAGAAGCATCAAGAACAGTAGAAATACGATTAAAGATATTAAGGCAGAAAAATGGAATTCACTTCAAAGCTTCAGCACAGGAAACAAATATCTTATTTTGTAACCTCTATTTATCATGAGTGTAGAATAAAAACATGAGCAATGTTCCTGATCAGGCTTCAGCAATTCATTCAACCCAGGAAAATCTTTGAAAATGAAGGAGCAAAGGGACTCTTCTTCTAAGGCATTCAATTCCTGGCTCGCATCCTGAGCTGCCGCACAGACCCACTGCATTGCTTTAGCTTTGCTGACACATAAATAGCAAAACTTAACATCAATTATTTCTACTCTTAACTGATTTCTCATCTTTCAGTAAGTGTTACAAGGTTTTGTCAGGACAAAGGTAAGTCTTATAGGTGTCATGGTAGGCCTGAATA
>WBNM01020304.1:0-23316 GCA_013399055.1 Ramphastos sulfuratus
CTAAAGCTCTGTGATTCTGTGACTTTGGATCTCTGAGCATCCCACCAGGACATCACCCTGCTGCTCCAGAGAACCAGGCTCTGAATCTGCCCCCAGCAACGGGGCCTTCCCTTTTCTGTTGCACCTTTGTTTTGCAGAAAGACAGGATTTGAGGGTTTGGTTTTGTTTGGGTTTTTTTTTTTGCAACAGCAATTAATCCAAATGCTGACCTCACTGGGGTTTGGGGTGGTTGCAATCCTGTGGTGGCTCCTCGGGCCAATGCAAGCTGTCCTTGGCAAGTGTAGAGGCAGCACATGGCAGAGGATGCCCTTCCCCACAGAAGCAGTGAGGAGTCAGCCCTGATGTGTGGTCCTGACTTGTCAGCAAACCAACCCCAGACCTCCTACCTGCCAGCAACATCTGCTGGCCAGAGGAGCCTGCGTCCTGGTGGTTCTGTGAAGGGGTGGTGCCAGCCAGGCAGATGGGACAGTGGCTGAGAACAATAGCAAGGGAGGGATGGGACAGAAGAGAGGACAACCAAAAAAGGGGAAGAAGAGACAAGAAAGGGGCAGAAACACTGGTGCTCTGGGTTTCATGCTTGCAAAGCTAGATTGCTGAGAGGTACTAAGCAATGAGAGGATGAAGAAAGAGAATGGTGAAGGTGGAGATGCAGAGATCCAGGTAAGTGCCTCCAGCAGACTCTGGTACTACCCTGCTGACACCCCTCAGGGTGTGGATAAAGGAGAGGGACACATCTGGCCACCTTTCTCCTGGAATGGACATAGGTCTGTGTGCACCAGGCTCTGCCTGTCCAGGCAAGAGGAAATAGTTGCACCAGAGGAGGTTTAAGCTGGACACGAGGAACAATTTCTTCCCCAAAAGAGTTGTCAAGCCCTGGCACAGGCTGCCCAGTGGTAGATTCCCTACCCCTGGAGGGATTTCAAAGCTGTGTAGATGTGATGCGGAGGGACATGGTTTAGTGTGATCTGGCAATGCTGGGTTGATGATCTAAAAGGTCTCTTCCAACCAAAATGATTCTCTGATTCTATTATTGCAGCAGCTCTGAAGCAGATACACTCAGCAGAAGAGCCTCAGGGCTTTGCAGTGTGTGTGATGGGACTGAAACATCATCACCAGCTTTCTGTTTAGGAAAGGCTTGAAGATGCAGGATTCAGGATGCTGGGGAGCACTCTGACCAGCTTCCCATCACCCCCTACTCTCCCTCCCCAGGCCATTTGGCCTCTCATCATGCACTAATCCATTGGTGACTTCAGTTGTAATTGGCTGCAGTCTGGCATCAATAAACTGAAACATTTATTGCACAGTTTAAAATCTAATACAGATTATGGCAGCCCAGCCAGCTTTTAATGCCTGAGGTGGGCAGCAGCTCTGTGAACTTCTGCCTCACAGGCTCTTGCCCAGCACTGAAGCTCCATCCCAGCTTTTGATCTGTCTGGTTCTGACTTGCTGTCCTTCACCTTCTCTGTCATCCATGCAACGTCCCCTCTGTTGTGCCTGTCGCTTCTGGACCCTCTCCATACTCATCCTGTGCCCTCAATCTCTCTCCCCATCTTCAGTCAACTAGAGTCCATCTGTGGAAGGAGAAAGAAGTTCTGGCCCCTCTCTATCCATATCCTATGCTCCCTGGGATGGCCAAGCCTCCCTGCCCATCCTCACTCAGCTGGGGTCCATCTCTGAGAGGAGGGAGATGTTCTGGCCCCTCTCCACCCTCACCCTCTACCCCAGGATGGCCAAGCCTCCCTCCCCAGCCCCAGTCAGTTGGGATCCATCTGTGGAAGGAGATTTCCTTCATCCCTGTGACATCCAAACCCTGCTGTGGAGCAGCAGGTCAGAGGTCACTTCTTATCTCAGCATCTGCAGTGAAATTGCTGGGTCGTTCCCCATGTCTGCACCAGAGCCAGGAAATCTGATTTGCAATAATAGAATGTTCCTTTAAGTAACATTTTCTTAAAAGACATTATTGAAGTTTAAAGAAGGGGCCAGGGTTCAGGGGAGCTTTAATTTGAGATTTCACAATTATTTTCCCTGACTACTGTTGTTTAACCCTTGTGAGGCTGAAACCCAGCTCCATGTAGCTGCTGGTCCCCATCACAGCTTGGCAGCTCCTCTTTCTGCCCTCATTTTGGGTTAAAGTGGCCCTGCCTGGGAAGACCTGTGCAGCCTTGCCAGCTTTGGGAAGATCAGTGCAGTCTTCTCAGCACTGGGAAAAGGGAACTGGATGGCTTTTCCCTTCTGGGAAGAGGCACCCAGGTCATCTCAGATCTGGGTCCCTCTCTTCCCAGTGATTTTAGGGGCAGAGAAGTAAATCACACACACAGGCTTCCCTCTCTGCCTAGTGATTTCAGGGGCAGAGAAGTAAATCACACACACAGGCTTCCCTCTCTGCCTAGTGATTTCAGGGGCAGAGAAGTAAATCACACACACAGGCTTCCCTCTCTGCCTAGTGATTTCAGGGGCAGAGAAGTAAATCACACACACAGGCTTCCCTCTCTGCCTAGTGATTTCAGGGGCAGAGAAGTAAATCACACACACAGGCTTCCCTCTCTGCCTAGTGATTTCAGGGGCAGAGAGGTAAATCACACACATGGCCTCCTTCTAATGAGCCAAATGAGATATAAATGCCAAGTGCCTCATTTTTTTCTGACTTAAAGAATGCATTGGAGAGACAATGACATTGCAACAACAACAAAAAAACCCCACCCCAACAGAAAAAAACAAAACAAAAAACAAACAAACAAACAAAAAAAACAACTAAGAAAAAGGGCAAAAAAAGGACTTTCCAGTCTCTGCCAGAGGCCAGTCACCTAGCAGAATCCCCTCACCCTGCACAGCCTGCACTGAGAAGCTGTCTGGGGATCTAGATGTTTTTTCCCTTCTGGGAAGAGACACCCAGGTCATCTCAGCTCTGGGTCCCTCTCTGCCCAGTGATTTTAGGGGCAGAGAGGTAAATCACACACACAGCCTCCTTCTAATGAACCCAATGAGATATAAATGCCAAATGCCTCATTTTCTTCTGACTTAAAGAATGCGTTGGAGAGACAATGGAGTTGCAACAGCAACAGAAAAAAACAACAAGAACAACTGAAATGGGGATAAAAAAAGGACTTGCCAGCCTCTGCCAGGGGCCAGTCACCAAGCAGAACCCCCTCGCCCTGCACAGCCTGCACCGGGAGGCTGTCTGGGGCACACACAGCCCTGCGCTGGATGGTGGCCAGGATGAAAACGAAGGGAGCACTGCTGGGCTCCTCCTGGACACCCACTTACTCTGCCACTGCTGCCGCCGTTTGGGGGCTGCCCTGATCTGATTAGGCTCTCCACGACTGTCTGCCACACGCTCGCATGCCAGCAATCGCTTAACAGGGACCGGCTGGAGTGTGGAGGGAAGCAAAGAGCGGGCCGGGGGGGGGGACGGGACTGTGCTCCGGTCCTCGCCGCCTCGGCACGGTATTACTATCAGCAATATCAGACGTTTCGCCTCAAATTAAAGTCAGGTTCAATATCTCAAATGCTGACTCCACATGGTTCCAGATGGAAAGTGGTTCCTCAGCTCCGTGCCCAACTAAACCGACTAAGAAACCTTTCAGACCTGCCCCTGCGCCGGTTGGGGCGGGGGTGGGGAGAGACGGGGGAGCCCCCGCCGAAGCCGAGGGCTTTGAAGTCATAATTTGGCTGGACTAATGCAAAGCATGACCCACTCTACTGGGGTATAAATAGCACAGTCGTGAGCTGCAGAGTGGTAAATAGGCTGTAATGATGGTCCCCAAAGCAGAAACACGTGTGTGCGTGCACACGGGGTGCGCACAGCCGCGCACACACACACACACACGGTGCGCGGTGAGCCCAGGAGCCACAGCCAGCCTCACAGACCTCCAGCCTGCAGCATCCCTGCCCCTGCTGCCAGAACCGCAGAGTTAAAGCAGGCTGGAAAAGACCTCCAGGATCATCGAGTCCAACCTAGCACCTAACCCTTCTAATTAACTAAGCCATGGCACTAAGTGCCTCATCCAGCCTCCGCTTAAATACCTCCAGGGATGGGGACTCCACCACCTCCCTGGGCAGCCCATTCCAATGCCAATCACTCTCACTGTGGAGAGCTTTTTCCTAACATCCAGCCTAAACCTGCCCTGGTGCAGCTTGAGACTGTACCTTCTTGTTCTGTCCTTGAGTGCCTGGCAGAAGAGCCCAACCCCACCTGGCTACAACCTCCCTTCAGGTAGCTGCAGAGAGCAATGAGGTCTGCCCTGAGCCTCCTCTTCTGCAGGCTGCACACCCCCAGCTCCCTCAGCCTCTCCTCACAGGGCTGTGCTCCAGGCCCCTCACCAGCCTTGCTGTCCTTCTCTGGACACCTTCTAGCACCTCAACATCTCTCTTGAATTGAGTGGCCCAGAACTGGACACAGCACTCAAGGTGTGGCCTGACCACTGCTGAGCACAAGGGCAGAAGGACTGCCCTGATTCTGCTGGCCACACTGTTCCTGATCCAGGCCAGGATGCCATTGGCCTTCTTGGCCAGCTGGGCACACTGCTGGCTCATGTTCAGCTGCTGTCAACCAGTATCCTCAGGTCCCTCTCTACCTGGCTGCTCTCCAGCCACTCTGTTCCCAGCCTGTAGCACGGCTTGGGGTTATTGTGGCCAGAGTGCAGAACCTGGCACTTGGCCTTGTTAAAACTCATGGTGTCATATTGAGCCTGTCTATCCAGCCTGTCCAGGTCCCTCTGCAGAGCCCTCAAGCCCTCTAACAGATCCACACTTGGTCCTAATTTGGTGTCATCTGCAAACTTACTGATGGTGGACTCAATGGGTGCTGACTGCAGCCCAGCATCTCACACACATCTCTTGTGAGCTGGACAGCAATGTGCTAGTGATTAAATTGAGACACCCAACAGAGGAACAGGAGCTTTAGCCTCCTGACTGAGCATGGGTTTCCATGCCTGTTCTTTTGTCTCTGTCCAGACACATATGGAATGGCAACATCTGAGTGAGGAGGGACCACAGGGACCCTGCCACTGTGGGTTGCTGTGGGAATCCTTAGGAAGTTGTAGCCAGGCAGGGGTCGGTCTCTTCTCCCAGGCGCACAGTGACAGAACAAGAGGATGAAGCCTCAAACTGTGCCAGGGTAGGTTTAGGCTGAATCTTAGGAAGAAGTTCTTCCCAGCAAGAGTGATTGGCATTGGAATGGGCTGCCCAGGGAGGTGGTGGAGTCCCCATCCCTGGAGGTGTTTAAAAGGAGGCTGGATGAGGCACTTAGTTAGTTAGAAGGGTTAGGTGACAGGTTGGACTCGATGATCTTAGAGGTCTTTTCCAACATGGTTAATTCTGTGATTCTGTGATCTGTCTGACACAGCCACAGAGCAAGTGGGTTTTGGCAGGGTACACCCAAGACAGTGAGGGTGCACCCACAGTGAGCTGGTGGGCATGCTGGGATGACTGGAGGAGCAATGGCTACAATTTGGAACATAGAAGATTTCATCTCAACATGAGGAGAAACTTCCTTACAGTGAGGGTGGCAGAGCCCTGGGGCAGGCTGCCCAGAGAGGTTGTGGAGTCTCCTTCTTTGGAGACTTTCAAAACCCACCTGGATGCATTTCTGTGTGGCCTGCCCTAGGTGATACTGCTTTGGCAGGGGGTTTGGACTCGATGATCTCTGGAGGTTCCTTCCAACCTCTAAAATTCTGTGATTCTGTGAAGTTCTGTGAGGGCTGCCTACCAAGGGGCAGCAACTCAGTGCCAGATCTGCCCTGCTGCTCCATCCAGACCCATGTTGTTAGCTCATGTACTCATAGCCATGGCATGCATAAAGCCATCTCTGCAGGGGAGCCCACTTCTCCACCCAGCTGTGGATGCTCTCATGGTGTTCACTGGGTTGCCAGAGATGAGCTCTAAAAGGAAAGGGAGAACTTTGCATACGGAAGTGCTGAACTCAAATCACACTCTGCAGCTTTACACAGCCCAAGCTGTGCCAAATCCCACGAAACTGGATATGCCTTTATCTCCCACAACCTCTCATCCCTCCATCCATCCAGCCCAATCCCCAAAGTTCAGATCTGGTTCCAAACACCTCCCAAATCAGATGTATTTATGTGCAGAGCTGGGGATTTTCCCCACCCCTATTGCTGCTCCTGCACACTCATTGCCATCCAGCCCAGCATCTTCATGGAGAGGTTTAGCATGCCCTGCTCAGGGGCTTCAGTCACAAATTCTCATCCAACCACCCCACAACAGCAGACAGAACATCAGTGTCCCTGGTATTTCCCTCTGGAATCTTGCACTTTGCTCCCCTTTTTGTCTCCGCTCTTCCATGTCGCTCCCTGCTTCTCTGCCTTTCTGTGGTGTTTCTAACCTCACCCTGCTGGAGAGCAGCCCTGAGGAAAAGGACCTTGGGGTCTGGGTTGATGAAAAGCTTAACATGAGCCTGCAGTGTGTGCATGCAGCCCAGACAGCAACTGAGTCCTGGGCTGCAGCAAGAGCAGTGTGGCCAACAGGGCAAGGGAGGGGATTCTGCCCCTTNCCCCATGGTCTTCACCTTTACATTTAAACCTCACTAGAGCTGAGCCATCCTCGTGCTGTGCTGTTGTTTGGGTTGGTGGTTTTGACTTTTGTCTCTTGCCCTTTTGCTTTGATTTAGCGTTTGCCTTTCTCTCCTCAGGTTAATCAGTGGATTAACTGCAGCTCTCCTCCCTTTCTGCTAAATCCTTATCCTTCATCACAAAGCTGGGAAACAAAACAGACCAGGTACTTTTCCGTGGAGGCAGCCAAACTATTTGCTCTGCTATCAGCTGGCCTCTCCCACACCTTGCTCTGAGCCTTTCTGACCCCACTTGTCTGCAAACGCTTCCTCCTCCCCAGCTGCCTCATCCTCTGCCCCAGACCTGCTAGGTCCTCTGATTCTCAGCTACCCCATTGTCTGTTCCCCACCTCCTGGGGACACTGGCAGGGTGTGAAAAAATCAGAACAGGACCCCAAACCCCTAGATCTCACCCGGAGCCACCTAATTTTGCCCTGCATGTCACTCCGTGCCCCTGCCTACTCCTTTCCTGTGCTGTCTTTTCCTTCTGGATCTGTTCATGGATTCCCTCTCCCTGAGATCATCCTGATGGAGACTGCTGACACTCCCCTCCCACAGACACACATCCTTAGCCTCTGCTCCCAAAGAGGCACCATTGTCCTGTTAACCCTTCTCTCCTACCCACTAGAGTCTCTTGGTTCTTGGGACAACTCAACACCCCCCTCAGGGCTTGAGTTGTTGGGCTGTGCCCCATGAATGACCCTGAGAAATACCCAACACCTCAGCCAAGGGATGCCGTCAGAGCAATCCATCCTTCCAGCTCAGAAGAGGGAAGGGAGCAGCTGATAGCTCTGATGAGCCTTGAGTTTTAAGCCCCTTCATATTTTCTGCTTTAATCAGCAGCTCCCAGTGCTGACTGAGGGCGAGATAAACTCTGTCAACCCTCCTGCAGGTGGGCAACTGAAACAAGATCCTCTGAATAAAAAATGGAGCTGCTGTGAAAAGGTGCCTGGACCCCAGGAAGCACCATTGCCTTGAACAGCAGTTCTAAATGGAGGGGGCAAATGCTCCCGACTCAGCTCAGCCTTGATGTGCTCTCAGCAGGTGAACAACCCTGAGGATGCTCAAGAGCTGGTCCTAGCTGCTAGAGAACTTGTAGCTTTTGCAGGGGTTGGTATCATCATAGCAGGATGGATGGAGTTTGTATTGGAAAGGAGGGGAGGGCCATGCAAGCACTCCCTTTATATTCCATCATGGACTGGAAAGCTTCTGTGTTCCTGATGAGGCTTTGGTACTGTGTTCTGTGGCTCTCCTCTGAAACCTCATAGCTTCTGTTCTCTGCTGGCCACCTCTCTTGGGCAGCAAAGAAAGTGACAAGATGCTTGAAAGGTTTCAGTCACTTTTACCTTCTCACATCTGGCTCTCTCCTCACTCTGTTTGCTGACCCTTTGTGACTCAACTTCTCAGACTGCGGCGAAAGTAGCTCATGCCAAGGCCATGCGTGCTTGGAACAGCATCACTAGAGCAAAGTGAGAGCTCCACACAGGCAGGAGAGGCAGCCAGAACAACCTGAAGAGCTGTTGTGATGAAGAACCAAGCTGCTGAGGGGCCTGGAGCACCTCTGTGATGAGGAAAGGATGAGAGCCCTGGGGCTGTTTAGCCAACAGAAGAGCAGCCTGAGAGGGGATCTGATCAATGCTCAGCAACAGCTAAAGAGCAGGGCTCAAAAGAATGGGGACAGCTGTTCTCAGCAGTCAGGACAAGGGGCAGTGGACACAAACTGGAACCCAGGACATTCCACCTAAACCTGAGACAAATCCTCTGTGAGGGTGCCAGAGCCCTGGACCACGCTGCCCACAGAGGTTGTAGAGTCTCCATTTCTGAAGACATCCCAAACCCACCTGGACATTGTAGCCCTGGTCAACCTGCTGTGGGTCACCCTGTTTTAGCAGAGGGGTTGGCCTAGGTGATCTCCAGACGTCCCTTCCAGCCCCCACCACGCTGGGATTGTGTCAGCTGAGCCGAGCTGAGCTGAAGAGTGAGGTCCTCATGTGCAAAGTGATCCCAGCAGCTCGCAGCTCTGACCCAACTTTCCAGCTGAACCACTCCTGCCAAATCAGTGTTTCCAGAGCTGCAGCTCCCTGATAAAACCTAATACCATTGCCCATAAATTGCATTAAACAAACAGCAGCTGCAGATCAAGGTATATTCATCAAGGGCTTCCTCTTCTTTCTTTTACCAATGGCTGAGGACTCGGAGATGCTGTTTGCCAATAGCCTGTCAGCGAAGCCTGCATTTAAAATCAATTTGGTAATTACAACTCCAACTCGGAGCCACAAATCAAGGAGGAAACTTCAGCCCTTCAGGATGTTTTGGCCCATTAGGGAGCTGGTAATTATGCACCCCAGCCGGGCATTAATTTAAGGCCCCCGGTGGAAGAGGGACGGTGTGAATTTGAGACAGGAAACGGGCCGGGAGGGATTTCAAAGGGTAGGAGCTGCGCTGTCAGCCTGTTTACAGCCACCTAAGCTAACGTGGTTAAAATCTGTGAGGAAACACTTGCTGAACCCGGCATGGCCAGGGCCTTGGTTTATTTTTCCTTGTGAGAGAGGCTGCTTGTCTGTCGGCGAGGAATGAAGGAGGGAAATCTCTGTAACCTCTGTTTACATAGGAGCTGCAGTGTTTGTGCTGCGCTACTCCAGGTCACTCGGATGCTGGTGTGATGTGTATGTGTACAGAGATGGATGTAGACATAGGGACAGGCAGGAGGGGCTGACAGAACCAGCCCAGGGAGTGTATCTTTGGTTCCACAAATGAATTGGGCTGCGAAATGTGGTGAGGTCCCCTCCTCTTCGACACAGCCTTTCCCACTCTACAGCAGATCTCTGTTTTCTAGCAGCACCCTTTGGTGCACAGAGTGTGTGCCAGCTCCTCAGCTGCTCCTGCTTCTCAGGAGGAGGTCAGACAGGCTATACCTGGCCAAACACCCAGTTTAGAATTATAGAATCATAGGATGTCAGGGGCTGGAAGGGCCCTCAAAAGATCATCTGGTCCAGCCCCCCTGCCAGAGCAGCATCACCTGGAGCAGATCACACAGGAACACATCCAGGTAGGTTTTGAATATCTCCAGAGAGGAAAACTCCACAACTCCCCTGGGCAGCCTGGTCCAGTGCTCTGCCACCCTCACAGGGAAAAATTCCTCCTCAGGTTCCCATGGAACCTCCTATGCCTCAACTTCCACCCACTGCTCCAACACACACTCTTGCTCCCTGTGTTGTAAACACAGGGAGCAAGAGGCTCCCCCTTCGACTGCTCCAGCCAGCCTTAGCCCTGCAGCATCAGGTCATGCTGCTGCTGTAGAAGGGGATAAGGTTCAGTAGCTGCAAATGTTATTAATGGTCATAAAATGATCTGGTTCTTCAGGCTATCCTGTTACACTGGCTGTCTCCAAGATCTCCTGCAGGCTGGTCCCACAGCCCCTCTTGTCTGGGCTCTCTGATGTATCAGGTCTCTGTCAGGAGAGCTGCAAAAGAGAGCTAAGCCCAAGGGGCCAGCAGAAGGATAAGGCTGGATTTGAGGTAGTGGGGAAGGAGCATCCCTGAGTCCTCCCTGCACAGCCCTGTCTGCCTGCTCACAGCCCAGTCTGCCTGTTCCCAGCTCAACTGGGGCTGCAGACCTCTATCCCTATCACAAAACCACTGCCCTCCTGAGAGCTGAATAAGGAGACCCAGAAGCCTGTGGAAGCATCAGAAAGTCTGACAACTAATGGGTATGGCAGGAGGTCAGAAATGCTCTTCTTCCCTGCTCCTCCCTGGCAGACATTACTTTATCCCTCTGCATTGGTGGTGCTAAAGCACAGCCAGTTCCAACCACTGCAACAGCCTGACTGGAAAAAGAAAAAAAAAACAACAGAGCAATTGGGTGAATTAAGAAAAATAAAGTGAGGATTTCTCATTCTGAATTTAAATCTTCCTGGTTTAAACTCGTGGTTTTGTAATCCAGGACTTTGGGGGTCCTTGTCCCAGTGTCTCCAGGGCTGTCCTCCCCTTGGCAGCTCCGCCAGCCTCCAAGGGGGATGCTGGGCAGCTGTCCCCGGCACGAAACCCTCATCCTGTAAATAATGAAGTAATGAAGTAAGGATGTGTCTCGTAGCAGTCCATTAACTGGATGCATCCAGGCTGCTGGAGGAGCTTTGATGACTTGGGCCCTCGGCAGGCACAGTCAAGCAGCTGATGAGACATAAATGGAGCAGCAGAGGGGCAGTGCTGGGTGACTTGCCTGCCAGGGGCTCAGCAGGGCCAAGCTGCCACCACACAAACCACCCTCCAACTTGGGCACAGGGAGACAGGAGCAGGAGGGTGAGAGGTTTGGGTGCTGTGGTTATAGTAGGTGTGACCTTGTGCCATGGGATGCAGGCCGAGTGCCGACTTGGATGCCCAACTGGTGCCAGGGAAAGAGGAATCTGTGGGGTTGGCTGATTGTGGTCACAGAATTAAAGCAGTGTCCCTGAAATCAGCCTGAGGGAGAGCAGGGAAGGAAGGACCCCTAAGATGAGGGTAGCATTCCCAAGGGCCTTTAGGTGTGGGGGAGATGAAGTTTTGCAGGTTTCCCTGTGATGGGAACTCCTCCACACCAGGGAACTTTTGCCCCACTCTCCAGTCTGTTTTCCCTTCTCTTGGCATCACCCCAGCCTTGCCATGTGCCCCTGGTTCCTGCTTGGGGCTTGCACTCACCACAGACCATCCTCTTATCTCCTCTCCCCTCACAGCTGGGGCTTACCAAGTTAGAATCATAGAATCATAGAATCAGTCAGGGTTGGAAGGGACCACAAGAATCATCTAGCTCCAACCCAATCAACAGATTTATCTCTTTACCTCTTTCCTTGTGAGCCAGTCCACTGCTCTGTGATGGATCCATGCTTTCCATTATCTTCTTGGGGTGAAGCAAGGCCACTCTGGTGAGGATCAATCCCAATCCCAGGGCCAGGGCATGCAGTGTGGGAGAGTGGTCAGAGCTGGGGCCACCAAACCCAGCCAAGACTTTCATGATCAGCATTCCTGTGCACCACAGCTTCCCAGCCCATCCCACCCTACTACAGAGGCCCATGCCACAGAGAGAGGCAGCTGCTACCACAGCTGCCCTGAGCAAAAGTCATGCCACAGGTTCCCTTCAGTTAAATGTCACTTGGAAAATACCAAGGACCTCACAGGAGCAGCACGGAGCTATTTTCTATCAGGGACATGTCAGCACTTGGCATTTCCTGTGACTTTCCCCACATCCCTCCCAGACAAACCCCAAACTACATATAAATATATATTGGAGAGGGAGATGTTGCTCTGCCCAGCCTGGTGCTGCATGGCAAACTCTACATTTGCTTTCCAAACAGCCACTGGAAGTGGCAGACAGAAGCACCAAGGGGGCAGCAAAGGAAGGGGAGGTCGAGTAAAATTTTGCTCTCTCTCCCCTTTCTGTCTGTCGTCAGCCTGCTGCCTGAAAAGGCACAGAGGTGTCAGTCTGGGGAGAAAGCTGGGGAGGGATGGTGCTTGGGAGGCAGTGCCAGGAATGCAGGGGATGGGGATGCAGGGGACAGATAGGGGGACAAGAATGCAGGGATGGGGATGCAGGGGACAGATATGGGGACGAGAATGCAGGAATGGGGATGCAGGGGACAGATATGGGGATGAGAATGCAGGAATGGGGATGCAGGGCCAGAGATGGTGGATGTGGTTGGTTATGGGGATGTAGAGACAGGGATGGGGATGCAGAGAATAAGGTTAGGGATGTGGGAGATAGGGATGAACAGGGACTGGTTCATTTCTCCAGTGCCAGGCTGAGCTGCCTAGGGGAAGGCTGAGGAGGGGATGTGGTGGGGGTGGGAGGCAGCAGAGGAAAAAGATATTAAAATGTTCAATCTGAAGTTCCTGACATACCATCAGGCTTACAGACCACATGCAGAACAAAGGTTTGCATTTGCAAATCAATAAAAATAAACGTGGAGTGAAGATGCAGGAATATTTTAACATAAATCTACATAAACTCTCACTCCAGAAATGCCTGCGAAGTGCTGGCTGCCAGCTCCATCCCGTGCCTGATGCTGCCTGGATCTTGTGCCCAATGCTCAGCCACTGGCAGGGTGACCCCTTCCTCTCCAGAGACCCCTACCAGATCAGGAAGGGGTGTGGAGATGAGGGGAGCAAGGCTGGTCCCCACTCCAGCCTCCCAAATGCCATTTTCATGCCTAGTGATGCTGCAACCACAAAGGAGCAACATAGAGAGGGTTGCTTTTGGGGGTCATCATCTGAATTCTGTCATTTCTTCACAGTGCAAAGTGCAAAATACCTCTCTGGAAGTGTTCAAGGCCAGGCTGGGCAGAGCTTTGAGTAAGTTCTGGTGGAAGTGCCCTTATCCACAGCAAGGGTCTGGGGCTGGGTGGTCTTGAGGGTCCCTTCCAACCCAAACCGTTCTACAATTCTATGATAAATGGGAGAAATGACCCAGGGAGAAGGCTCTGTCCTCTTCCAGAAGCATTGCCAAGATGGGTATCTTCCTCTTCTGATACTTTCTGAACACCAGCAACTAATGGTTTTCCAGAAATGGGTGTTTTCCATACTGGGAAATTCCAGTATTTCTCTTTGTCTTGGTTTTGTTTTGCTTTTTAATCCCACGACAAGAAAAAAAAAATTAGTCTGGAAGAACAAAAGGCTTGTGTGAGGTTTCAGTTCCTCACCTTGGAGAGGGTGAGATGTCAGCAGAGGAAGTTGGGGAAGCTGAAGTGACATTTTCTATTTCCACTCTAAATCCCTCCACAAACTTCCTGCTCCAATGCCCACCATCAGCATATTCCCAGCAAACATCCCTGTTCCAGGCACAGCATGTCCTGCCAAACTCACACCACCACCTGAACACCAACCTCTTACCACCACTGGTGTGCATCAGGGGAAACTGAGGCACAACACCACCATCTCCTCCTGCTCCCAGGTCCATAGAGCTGAGGAGTTCAAGGGAGCACTGAGGACCAAGCAGAGCTGTTGGTACCTATGACAGAGGAGAAAGATTACACAGGATCACACAGGATGTTAGAGGTTGGAAAGGACCCATAGAGATCATCCAGTCCAACCCCCCCTGCCAGAGCAGGACCAGACAATCCAGCTCAGGGCACACAGGAACACATCCAGACAGGCCTCCAGACAATCCAGCTCAGGGCACATAGGAACACATCCAGACAGGCCTGGAAAGGCTCCAGAGAAGGAGACTCCACAGCCTCTCTGGGCAGCCTGTGCCAGGGCTCTGGGACCCTTACAGCAAAGAAGTTCCCCCTTGTATTGAGCTGGAACCTCCTGTGCTGCAGTTTCCATCCATTGCTGCTTGTCCTATCCCAGGGAGCAAGTGAGCAGAGCCTGACCCCCCCCTTCTGACCCCCAGCCCTCAGATATTTATAAGCATTTATTAGATCCTCTCTCAGTCTTCTCTTCTCCAGACTAAAAGGGGATGGCCTTGAGCCCCCATGCCTGGCAGGACTCGGCACAGGGCTACATCATGTCATGTCCTGACCCTCAAGGGGGCTTTCCTGCCCTTGTGGATGCAGCAGTGCTCACTCACTGCCATACCTTGGTGCTCCCAGCTAATTATTTGCCTGTTCTTCTCTCTTCATTGGCAGAGACTTGCCCGTGCATGCCTCTCAACTTTAACTTTCTGCTCCTTACAGAGTTCTGTCCTGAGACAGGCATCCTCCAACAGACCAGACCAGCTAACGTGATCCTGCAAGTGGAATCTTTGATGGGTTTCTGAACACCCTTCATCAGCCAGCCCTGCTGTAGAGGTATGAGGAGACTCAGTGGGAGGTGTGCAGCAGGGTGGGCTGGGGCACAGCTCACCCCTTCCAGCACCCCACGGCGCTGGGACACCCACTTTGGCCTCAGCCCCAACAAGGGAGACACAAACCCCCTGGAAAAAGCACTGAGTGAGAATGCTGAACCTTTTAATCAGGCTGCTCCCTCTCTGGTCCTCTGCTTCTTTCACTACGAATGGCCCAAAAGGGAATTGAAACATTTTGTTTCATTTTGAGCAAAGCATTTTGTTTGATCTGAACAGAACATGGGGTTGGGGAAAGGGGGAGAGGGAGAGTGGGTCATTTCAGCAGCCAGGAAACAGTTCATTTTAGCTCAAATAAAACCTAATTCTGTTATTGTTGTAGCAGTGTTTGCTGTCTGGGGGCCCGGGGAGGCAGCAGGAGAGCTGGCAAGGGAGGAAATGCCCGGGTGAAGCAGCCCAGGAGGAGCTGAGGGCCTGAATGCCACAGCTTGATTGCCTTACCCAAGCTGGACACATAGCTCTTAACCCAGCTGAGGTCTCTGTTGAGTTTTGGGGGTCTCCCAGGCCGGTGACAGTAGGACCCAAACAAGATCCTGCTGTGCTGGGTGAAGCATCTTCATCCCCAGCAATGCTGCACGCAGCAGTGGAGCTCTTCTGCCAGGCTGAAGCAGTGTTTGGCAAACTCACAAAGGGCTTCAGGACAGCCAAAGCCACACTTCCCAGTGAACTCAGCAGCTCCCTCTCTTCCACGAGGTCCCCCACCTCGCGGGTCCTCACTGCTGACTTCTCCATGTCCTCAGAACAGGGTGGCCAGGTGGCATCAGGGGCTGCATGGGTGCAGCTGCAGCAGTCCCTCCACCCAGCAGCCAGGCTCAGGGCCAGGCGTCTGTGACTAATTGGTAGCAAAGCACTTATCAGCCAAACTTTAGCCTCTCTTCCGGCTCATGAATTGCTCATGAGCTATTTGTGAATTTTTTGACTTTAATTGTTATCCTCAATTATTCATCAAATCATTCCAATAGCTGCTTCTTGGGCCAGATTACATTTTAAATGAGCTGTTTCCACGCGCCCTGCTGCCAGAGGACTCGCAGCCGAGCAAGCCACAGGGAGCAAAGGCAAAAAGGGACACAAAGCAAATGGCAGGAAACACCAAGGGGACTTTTCACCCTGGTCTGCTCCGTGCTTAAGCAATGCTTCTCCAGCAAGCAGCCTGTGGTTGACCTGCCCAGCAGCTCCCAGGAGCTACTCATGCCAAGCTCACTGCTGCGGTGATTTTCCTCTCGTTTCCCTCCCCAGGTCACCTCCAGAGTTTGGTAAACTGTTGATAAACTCCAGTGCTGCTGGTTTCCAGCAAAGGCTCCCACTGCTTGGCTGTAGCTCACTCCAAGAGTCAGCATTCCCAGACAGAAAGGAAAATCACTTCTCTGTCCAAAAGCTCCTCCTGGATGCAAGCACACCCCCCCCAAACCCTCCCTGAACTGCCTCTGGTCCCACACTATCCCCTCCAGCTCCAGCATCACCTTTAAGCTGGAGGAGATTGGGGCACTGAGCCACAGGGCACAGGTCAAATCACTTCTGAGGAGAGCAGCCAGAACTGGCTCTACACAGAGGCCAATTCAAGAGCCAAGTGGAGCTTTTCCCAGCCCTGGCCACGTCCCTGGCACAGGGAGCATGTCCTGCCCAGGAGGATCATAGAATCATAGAATAATGGTCTGGTCTGAGTGGGAGAGAACCTTTAAAGGTCATTTAGTTCAACCCCCCTGCAGTCAGGGACATCTTCAACTAGAACAGGTGGCTCAGAGCCCCAAACAGCTGACAAGGTTCCAGGCATGAGGCATCTACCACCTCTCTGGACAACCTGGAGGAGTGTCTCAATGCTCTCAGTGGGAAAAAGAAATCTTCCTCATATCTTATCTAAATCTCCCTCTTTTAGTTCGAACCATCACCTCTTGTTCTGTCACAATGGAGCCTGCTAAAAAGTCTGTCCCCAGCTTTCTCACCGGTCCCTTTAAGTACTGAAAGGCCACAAGAAGGTCTCCCTGGAGCCTTCCCTTCTCCAGGCTGAACAACCTCAACTCTCTCAGCCTGTCCTCACAGCAGAGGGGTTCCAGCCCTCATATCATTGCTGTGGCCTCCTCTGGCCCTGCTCCAAGAGGTCCATGTCTCATCAGCATTCCCACAATTTATTCATGCCCAGTGGTTTAACTGCTTGCTGCTACCCACAGGAATGTCACCCACGGTCTCCTCCATGTGCCAGGACACCTTCCTCTGCCATATCTCCCCCAAAATTCCCAGCGGCATTACCAAAGGCAGCAGAGATACCACTGAGGTTGGGCTGCCACTGTACTGCATGGCTGGAAGCATCAGAGATGGAGAAGCACCAGGGCTGGGTTTCTCCTCCAATGCTGTGTTACTGAGCAATCAGCTGGACCCAAATCATCAGTTGATGTTTATTTCTCTATATTTTGCTTGGGCATCAGCATTGAGTCCTGCCCCAGGGACACTGCCCAGTGTGGGGCAACCACCAAAGAGGACAAACACATTGCTGTGCCTCTGCTTGTTACTCTGTTTGAAGGCTGTGCCTGGCTGCCAGAGGAGCAGCACAGTGATGGCTTTAGCTGCCACCTTCTTGTTGCAGGTCCCTGAGACACCTCAGCCACTGCAGCCTCAGCCTGGCCACCTCTTTCCACTGATGTCCCAGTACATGCCAGTTCAAATGTCTCAGGCAAGCTTTTAGGTCTTGTTTTGCACATGGGACAATGACAGAAACCTCTTCTGCAAGAGATAGATCCCTGACATTCCTCTGCCCTCCCAAAGCTGAGCTGGGTGCCCAGACTGACAACCCAGGCACATGCCAAACCCACCTAAGCACCCAGGCACAGGCACACGCTCAAGCACATCCCATGGCTGTAACCAACACAAGGTGGGACTCAGGGAGGAGGCCAAGAACTGACCCTGGCTGCTCCTCAGATAATTTATCTCTGAAAGCCAGCTCAGGTTTCCTGGCTTCAGCACTGTTATTGAAAATTTATGGTTTGAGAAAGTTCTTGGAGCCCAGATCCCTCGACCTATCACCTTTTCAACCTTGTGTTTATCAAGACACGAGTTCCTCTTCCTCCCACCCTTTGTTTCCAGCTCTTGCAGCCCCAGAGGCTCAGCCCTGGTGCTACCCAAGCTGCTGCTTACAGCCAAACCGTGTGAAGGTGCAAGAAATCCTCCCAGTCCTCTCCTTGCCTCTGCTCCTCTCCTTTTGTCCCCATTCTCTTATTTCTGGGGTGCTGCTGCCCTGCTCTTTGCCAGCTCCACATGTTCCCTAGGCTTTGCTCCCTTCATCTCTGCACAGCTGGGCATCAACCACGGCAAGTTGCCACGGCGACCAGAAAATGGTGGTGATCCTGGGGATGGGAGCTGGACCAGCATTCCACAGCCCTGGCCTCAAATTGCATCACTGATCCATCCCCATGACATTCTTAGGCTGTTGGCTTTCATCCCAGGTCTGGGAATGGTGAGAAAGAAGGACAGACTGAAGCAGGGCTTCCCCCCTGGCCCCCAATCTGTTATTATCCTCATGGAATTGTTTTGGTTGGAAGGGACTTTTAAGATCATCAGGTCCAAATGTCAACCCAGCACTGCCAGGTCACCACTAAACCATGTCCCCCAGCACCACATCTACACAACTTTTAAACCCCTCCAGGGATGGGGACTCCACCACTGCCCTGGGCAACCTGTTCCAGGGCTTGGCAAACCTTTTGGGAAAGAAAACTGGGAGGAAAAGAAAATATATGCAGGCTTATTTCCACAGAGTTTCCCCATCCTATGGGCTTTTGGTCACCTGCAGAGTGAAAGACAATTTAGTGGTATCAGCAGGGGACCTTCCAGGCTTGCATATAGCAGGAAACAGAGGAGGGCAGCAAGGTCCCTGCCGGGAGAGGAGGTGGTTTCTGGGCTTGGAAGAGGATTGCAGGGGAAGTCCAGCCCTGAGTGAGCTCAAGGGCTTGGCAGGAGCCTGGGTTGAGGGGGTGGGAGACACTCCAGTGTCAGAGATTCATGAAGAAGGCTTATAAAATTCCTGAAAGTAATGAAAGGAGAGAAGAATGACCAAGAGAACAGAGCAGTTTATTCCAGGAGGAGTGAGATGGCTGCAGAGGAAAGAGAGAAGGAAATATGAGAGAGCTCCATAAAACTGTGGACAACTGAGACGAGGTGAATAAGAAACAATTATTCTCATTTTCTCAGCACACAAACCCCCCCAGGACATCCCATAAAGCAGATTTAAAACGAATCAAAGGAAGTCTTTTATCGGAGGGAGCCCAGATGTGCTGAGGAGCACCCGGGCACAGGATGCTGCTGAGGACAAAGCCACCACCAGGGCAGCCAGAGGGAAGGGATGGAGGCATGTGAAGGGCCTGAGGAGTGCCAGGAGCTGGAAGGGTGGGCAGAGGAGATGGCTGGCTGTGCACACCCCATTTCTGATGGTATTCCCTTGGCAAAAGCTACAGGCTGTTGCTAGAGAGGACACTTTTGATCCAAGCCCCATGGTGGACCTTGCTTCCTGTGTTACCACGAGGGTGCTCAGCACTTTCAGCATCCTCAGAGCAGATCAAGCTATGCCAAGTCAGCTCAGCACCACTCCTGAACTATCTACCACACTGGGACTCCTACAGCACAGAAAGAACCACCACAAAGAGACTAACTCTAAACTCCTAAAAGCTGACAGCTTTGTCAGACCAAGGGAGAGATGGACAATGCCTGAGACAGAGGCAGTGACTCCCCAGCTGGGACAGAGCACAGAAGCACAAACATCCAGATTGGCAAAGCCCCTCAGGATCACCAACTCCAACCTAGAACCCTGCTCTGCAAGATTCACCTTAAATTATAGCCCTAAGTATCACATCCAAACCACCCTTAAACACATCCAGGGTGGGTGGCAGCTAATTTCAGTCCCTGACCACTCTCTCCATGAAAAACTTTTTCCTAATGTCCAATCTAAACCTCCCCAGCCGCATCTTGAGGCCATTCCCCCTTGTTCTGTCTCCAATTCCCTGTGAGAAGAGCCCAGCAGCAGCCTCTCCACAATGTCCCTTCAGGTAGTTGTAGAGAGCAATGAGGTTTTCTCTCAGCCTCCTCTTCCTCACACTAACCATCCCCATCTTCTTCAGTTGCTCTTCATAAGATTTATTCTCCAGGCCCTTCCCCAGCTTTGTTGCCCTCCTCTGGACCTGCTCCAGCACCTCCACATCTCTCTTGTATTTCAGTGTCCAGAACTGAACACAATACTTGAGGTGTGGCCTCACCAAAGCCAAGGGCACAATCCCCTCCCTGCTCCTGCTGGCCACAGCACTTTTAGTACAAGCCAGGATGCCATTGGCCTTCTTGGCCACGTAGGACATCTCCCAGATGCTTGGCTGGGAATGATGAGGTGAAACAGAGCAGAGGGCCTGAAGCTTCTTGCTTCACAGAGAAGGCAAAGGCAAGAGGCCCCAGGAGGACAGGTCTGTGAAGGGAAAGCCACATCTGCCTTAGGTATTTATCCTCCAGCTGGTCTCACAGCAGCTTTCGCAGAGGACGCACCAGGCAGCTCTCACCAGTTATTAAAATCTGATAAAATTCCACTCCAGTTAATTCTGCTGGCAGAAAGCTCCAGATCAATGCACAAAAGCTCTCCCTCCTGACTTGCCTCTGCCTGCCTATTTATTTCCTCCTAACGTGCATTCCAGCGACAAAACAATGGGAATTGGGACCTGCATGTGGAGGAGAGGCTTGGTGGAGGGAAGGAGGCAGCTTGGGGTGCAAAGGCAGAGGTTGAGGAGCATCCAGGATAGCACAGGACATGGAATTACCCCTCTGGTCAGTGCCCAGCCTTCACTGTTCATTTGGGGGACCAACCACTGACTGGGTTGTTGCCACTGTGGTGCCAATGGTATTTTGGCTTGGGAGAACAGGGGACAGCTCAAAGCACTCACCAGAATCTTTCCAGTGGTGTACAGCGACAGAACAAGGGCAATGGGCACAAACCTGGAACCCCAGGAGGTTCTATCTGAACATCCTTCCAGTGACAGTGCCAGAGCTCTGGAGCAGGCTGCTTGGAGTGGTTGTGGAGTCTCCTTGTCTGGAGAGATTCCAAACCCACCTGGGCATTGTGATGCTGGGCAAGTCGCTGTGGGTGACCCTGCTTGAGCAGGGAAGTTGGTCTAGATGATCTCCAGAGGTCCCTTCCAAGCCCCAGCATGCTGGGATTCTGTGTGCTTGCTGCCAACCACACCAGCTGGTTTCCCATCCCAGCCTGGCCCTGAATACCATCTCACTCTTGGCTCCCTGCACCCATCCACCATCAGCCACAGCCACAGCCGTGCTCTCAAGGCAGATGCAGATGGAGAGCCATGCTCAGCTCATCTCTCCTTCCCACACACTTTAATAGCTACTTTGCTGGTGTCTCCTAAGTTTTATATAGCTCCCACAGGCTGGTTTTATGGTGTTTGAGTCATTGTTGTTTGTTTATCAGGGATTCTATGTCAATGGCTGGGTCACACCCTGTGCTCTTTGGTTTGGAAGGAGCCACTTAGAGCAATCAATTAACATTTCTTCTTTTCATGCTATTTGTTATACCTACAGGAGCACAGCTGGCTGACCTGTGGAGGAGGTGGGTGGTAGCTCAGCCCATGCCAGCACAAGAAGCAAACCTTGGTCCGTCTGCACAGTCCCAGCTAGCCCAGCCTGGAAACTCCTGGATCATGGAATCAGTGAATAGTTTGGGTTGGAAGTTACAGGTAAAAGTCATCTAGTGCAAACCCCCTGCATTCTGCAGGGACATCTGCAACTAGAGCAGCTTGCTCAGAGCTCCAAGCAACCTCACCTGGAATCATCCCAGGGATAGGACATCTGTCACCTCTCTGGGGAATCTGGGCCAGTGTCTCAATACCCTCAGTGGAAAAAAAAAATAAAAATCTTCCTCATATCTATCTTAAACCTCCCATTTTTATTTTAAAACCATCAAACCTTGTCCTGTCACAACAGACCCCACTAAAAAGTCTGTCCCCATCTTTCTTACAGGCCCCTTTAAGTAAGGCCACCAGAAGGTCTCCCTGAAGCCTTCTCTTCTCCAGGCTGAACAACCCCAACTCTCTCAGCCTGTCCTCACAGCAGAGGGGTTCCAGCCTTGTGATCATTTTTGTGGTCTTCTTTGGACTCACTCCAATAGTTTCAGGGATTCTCTTGCAAAATTCCCCTCCCCAGGAGGATTTCCAGCACTGGTGACAGGAGGAGCAAAGAGAGTCCTTCAGTACAGATAGGGCTGGGGAATGCACTAAGTGGTGAAATTAGAGATGAGTCCATCAGAGACCAGGTTTAGAAAGAAGCAGAAAGGAAGCAAATTCCTTCAACCTCCTTCTCCAGCCATTTGGCTGTGGGAGCAGCTGCCCCTCAGTGCTGGGGGAGCCAGGCAGCAGCATCCATTCCCTGGCACATCTCGCCTGCTCGAGTCACTCATTTTAGCATTATCCACTGACAAGGACTGCACAGCACCAGCAGAACAGATTGCTGTCACCATTTCAGAGCTGAAAAGGGGGGAGAAGCGTGTGAGGAGTGTTTTGAGAAAGAGAAAGCAGTAAAAAAAACCTCTGAATGCAACCAAAAAAAGCTTTCTCCTGAGCCAGGGCTCTGCACATGGGCTGGAGATGCTGGCATGCAGAGGGGTATGAGCAGGGTGGGGAACAGATGGGTGTTGAACAGAGGTGATGGGCAGATGGGTGCCTGCACAGAGCCACCCATCAAGGACTCAGCACCAGCCTGGGTGAGTAGGAGCCAAAGCTTTTGCAGCTCTGGGCATGAAGGAGGTGCACCCTCAGGCACAGAACTGGCTTGCATCCCACAGGGATCAACAGCAGGGTGTTGGTGCTGTGGGGACACATCACCTTAGTGCTCCTGGGGCACTGGGGACAAGGACCATGCAATGCCAGGGCAGCAAGCAGCACAACCCATCCTCTGGGAGCTCCCAAATCTGGTTCCTTCATTACTCATGCATCTCTTTTGCATGATGGGCAGGAAGATGTTGCAGAGGCAGAAACCCCAAGCAAAGCTCTGGATAAGGCACAGAGAACCTAGGGCAAGCCACGACAGGGTGAGCACTGCCCAGGCTGCTGCAGAATGCTGTCTCTGGTCAAGGTCCCTGGTCAAGGCAGGGGTGAGATCTGCCAGGCACAGTCCCAGGCAGCTCATCCCTGTGTTTCTAACATCTCTTTATCTCAGGAAAACAAAGACCAGCACCTCCACTCCACCTTGTTTGTACATGACAGCACAGATTTTGTTTACTGCTTGGGTTACTTCGCTCCTGGTTTTGATGGTGGTTTGGTTTTTTGTTTTCTGTTTTTCTTTTTTCCCCTCTCTAAAATCTGGGTCATTTATTGGAAACAAACCCAGTGATTTAACATGAGGGAAAAAAAACTCAACCCTTATGGTGTTGCATTTCAAAACATTTGGGTTATTTGAACGTTTCTGTCACTTCCAGTGGTGTGAGAACTGCTGGAATTTAACTCTTGCTCACAAATGGTTTTATTTCTTCCCTCGTGTCGCAGCAGCACCTCTGAGTATAAGGCAAGTAAAACCTGTCAAGGTCTGTCTAACACTCTCCCATCCCAAAACTCTTCCAGGATGCTGCTGGTCATACAATCATAGAATCACAGAATGTCAGGGGATGGAAGGGATCTTGAAAGATCATTTGGTGCAGCCCTCCTGCCAGAGCAGGAGCACCCAGAGCAGATCAGACAGGAACACATCCAGATGGTTCTTGAATATCTCCAGAGAGGGAGAATCCACAATCCACCCTGGGCAGCCTGTTCCAGTGCTCTGTCACCCTCACANACCATTCTCTTGCACCCTACCCTTTAGTTACTGATGAGCATTGAGCAGATCCTATCTCAGGCTGCTCTTCTCCAGGCTAAACAGCCCTCAGGGCTCTCAGCCTTATCACAGAGATGCTCCAGGCCCCTCAGCATCTCTGTAGC
>WBNM01020304.1:23364-43034 GCA_013399055.1 Ramphastos sulfuratus
CACAACCTCCCTGGGCAACCTGTGCCAGTGTCTCACCACCCTCACTGCAAACAACTTCCTCCTAACATCCAGTTTCAATCTCCCCTCTGCCAGTTCAAACCCATTGCCCCTTGTCCTGTCATTGCAAGACCTTGTCAATAGTCCCTCCCCAGCCTTTCTGTAGGCCCTCTTCAGATGATACTTGAAGGCTACTCTAAGGTTTCCTGGAAGCCTTCTCTTCTCCAGGCTGCAGAGCCCCAACTCTCTCAGCCTGTCCTCAGAGCAGAGCTGCTGCAGCCCTCTGAGCATCTTCATGGCCTCCTCTGGACCTGCTCCAACAGTTCCATGTCCTTCCTGTGCTGGGGGCTCCAGAACTGTACCCAGTCCTTCTTGGCCATGAGGGCACAATTTTGGCTCACGGGCAGCTTGTTGTTCCCCAGTACTCTCAGATCCTTCTCCACAGAGCTGCTTTCCAGCAGGTTTATCTCCTCTGATACCTTCCCTCAGAGGTGGCTTAATGCATCCAGATTCGGGATTAAGGGAGGGACAGAAAGGTCAGCCTGGATCAATGGTGATTAGCTGAAAAGGACCTAAAGAGCCTATTGTTTGCTCTGCATTAACGATCGAGCTGCCGAGCCAAGATTCCCTGGAACCACTTGAGAACTGAAAGGACAAACACACGGCACTGGAGATGAAAGCCCTGAAGCCCCACACCTGTGTGCAGGCAGAGATGCTGTGCCAGCCCCTGGACCAGGCCATCACTGGCTCTGTTTGTCACTGAGAAAAGAGGAAAGAGAGAGACAAGGAGGATTGAGTGCAGGAAGGAAAAATGGGAATGCCATCCAAGAGGAACGTGCTGCCGGAGGGAAGGCAGCGATGGCAGCAGAGGTGCTGACATTTCCTCTGCAGGAAAACAGAAACACATCAGAGGTCCTTTTAACGTGGAGCATCTGAGGAACGTCTTGAATCCACCTTCCTTGGGATCATAGAATCATAGAAGTAACCAGGTTGGAAGAGATCACCCAGCCCAACCTAGCACCCAGCCCTACCCAATCAACCAGACCATGGCACTAAGTGCCCCATCCAGGCTTTGCTTCAACACCTTCAGGGATGGGGACTCCACCACCTCCCTGGGCAGCCCATTCCAATGCCAATCACTCTCTCTGGCAACAACTTCCTCCTAACATCCAGCCTAGACCTCCCCTGGCACAGCTTGAGACTGTGTCCCCTCATTCTGTTGCTGGTTGCCTGGCAGCAGAGCCCAACCCCACCTGGCTACAACCTCCTTTCACGTAGCTGTAGAGAGCAATGAGGTCTGCCCTGAGCCTCTTCTTCTCCAGGCTGCACACCCCCAGGTCCCTCAGCCTCATAGCACACTCCAGGCCCCTCACCTTTATCACCCTTCATTGGGCACATACCAGATGCATGGCTAAAGCCTGGCTCCACTGCTGGACACACCTGTACTAGTGAGAGGTTTCCCTGCCTATGGCAGGGGGTTGGAACTAGATGAGCTTTGAGGTCCCTTCCAACCTTACCATTCTATGATTCTATGATTCTAAGGTGGACCTGGGGAGATGGAGAGGAGCATCATGGAAAGTTTCTACAAGGCTGAGCCCACACAGAAGCTCCAGCTTCATGTCCAGCAACTCTCCTGGGCTTGCACAGCTGGACTTGGGCTGCTGCTGCTGGGACAATTTCCAGCCAACACCATTCTTCCTGGAGTTGTATTGACTTGAGATCCAAAATCTGCCCCAAGCATGCTGAAGCCTTCTTCCAAATATCTCACTTAGATTTCGGCTCAGCGCCTGAGCTTCGCTCGCTTGCATCCTCCCACCTCTCTTTCCAGATTTCCCATAAAAGCTTCATTTAGATTGAAAATGATATTTTCAGCAAGTTAATTGAGTACTAATTGCTGATTAGAAGCATATTTACCGAGCTCTAACAACTGTGTAACGAGTGATGTCTTACTGCACCCTCACTCCCTGGGATTCAGACCGTCCTAAGAAGCAACTGGCACTTGGGTGATGTGCAGTGAGGGAGCTGTGGAGCCACCCACCCGAGTGGGAGAAGGCAGCTCCTTATGTTAATGAGATGCCAGCTGATTATTAGAAACAGACTGATACAGGTTTGGGGCTGTGGTGTAACTGATAGGGATCTACTGCCTTCAGTAGCTGTGAAACCCCAATCAATATGTTTCTCATCAGCAGCCTGCATCTCGTGCACATAAATAATATCCTTGGTGCACAGAAGAGCATCAGTTCCCAGAAGTTAATCAGAAGTCCCTGCTCACCACAGTGTAACACTGGGATGGGGCCTTGCTGCTGGCTCCACCACCCTCATCTGGCCTCCAGGACTCCCATGGAGACCTGTGGCCATGTCTGGTGTCTTCCAAGGGAGAGGTCACTGCTTAGGCTTCCTGGGTTCTGCATTCAACAAACCTCCCACATTATTATTTTTAGGCCTGGGAGCCAAAGGGGTCTTAGGGTAGCTGGAGGGTGTCCACCTCTCCTGAATTTTAGCAGAATCATAGAATCATAGAATCATAGAACCATGGGNTTGTCAAGTCTTGAGTATCTCTAGGCTCATGGTGTAGAAGGTAGGGATGTGCCCAGCACCTTGGTGGTGCAAAAATGAGATGAAGGCTGTGCAGAGGGTCCCAGATGCTAGGGGGACAGCCTGGGTTTGGGACACAGCTGAGCTTCATGGAGATGTAGCAGCATCACCCTTGGCCACAGTTTTCCTGGTGAGGACTGCACCACCATCTCCACCTTGGTCCTGCCCTTCTGCCTGTCCCACAATGTGGGCAATGCTCCTGCTCCATCTCCCCACCCCATTTTATCAGCCTTTCTGTTTGTGCTGCAGCTGGTAAGTGCCTGGGGAAAACTTCTCATCTGCACAGACATGGAGAGTGGAGAAGCAGATCCCAGGAGATGCTGAGTCTGCCACCTTCCTTGGTCTGGAAGGCAACATTCTTCACTGATATTTCCACTGTGACCTCCCCCAGGCTCAGCCTCTACTCACTCCTTCCACTACAATTTCCTTCACAGGCCAAATCGATGTTCAATGTCCCCCCTCACCTCCCCACCCCCTGCTGATGCACTAACCCAGGCTCACACAACAAAGGTATTTTTTGTCAGCTGCTTTTGTGGCTCTTTGCTGGACCCTTTCCATTTCTCTGTGGCTTTTTCTGAACACAGGCAGCAGAACTGCAGGCACCATGCAGGATTGAGCTTGTTAAGCACCATGTCCAAATCGTCAATGTCCCCACCCCAGCAGCATCCTCATGCCACTCCCTCCTGCTTGCATCCTCTTCCACCTCCTCCTTGTTCTCTGTTGCCCACTTTCTGTTCCCATCCAAGAGGTTCAACATACAATGGAGGAGCAGGAACAGGTGGGCACTTCCAAAAAGGCTTCCCACCTCCTCCTCAGCACCTTGGGCACATCCTGCCATGCTGCTCAGATGCTCAGGGGTTGCATGGGCATGGTCACCTTTGCAACCCAACACCTAATCTCATTACAAAAGGCAATCAGGTTTGTTTAGCAGCATCTGTTTCCATAAAGCTATGCTGACTGACACTAATTCCTCTTCAATTAAATCCTGTGTCGTTTCCCCCCCACCCCCCCTCTCTTCTGCTCTTTGGATGGGTAGAGGATGCAGCACTTCCCCTGGACCCCAACCCTCAGTTGGCTCCCCTCTCACAGGAACATAACTCTCGTGGCCAAGCTGCTCCAAAACATTTCTTCTCCAGGATGTGTGACAATCCTCAGTGGCAGCCACTGGCCTAAGGTGTGCCCTGGCAGCCTTGCTTCCAGCAGACCATCATCCCTCTGCTCCAAGGGAGGATGGAGATGCTGACCGAGCACTTCTGCCCTCCTCATCGCTGCTGTTGGCTGGTAATGAGCCTCTCTCGCTGCCGCAGCTCTCTCTAATATAGTTAACTACTACTCGGTGCCCACAGCCCAGCCAACCACAGGCTTCTTGATGCCTTCACCTCCCCTCACCAATTTTCTACACTTCAAAGTCTCCCATCCATCTCTGTTACCATTCCCCATCTTTCCTGTCAGTCGTTTCCTGCTCCTGGGGCTTTGTGCTCAGCTCTCATCTTCATTTAAAACAGAGAATAAAAACCAATGCATGTTTGGCCTAAAATGATTGACTCAAGAAACAGCAACTTTTGGGACAATTTGTAAACCCTGATTGAGGAATTTCCTGTTCCCATTGTCACTTTTCAGTCTGTTTTTTTTTCCTCCACAGCAATTCCCAGCAGCTTTGGGGACATCAGCCTTTCCAAAGCAGCAAATGTTGGTCTCTGTAAGCAATACACTTTGGTTAGACTCACTGATGGCCACTTAGGTAATATCTGCCAGGATTTAATACTCAAAGACCCTGAATGTCCAGCTGAGAATATCTCTTCCCTAGGCAAAAGCTTCTGCTCAGTGGGATGGGTCTGTGTGCAGAAGCAGGAGGGCTTGCAGGGACAGGGGACAAGGGGAAGGACACGTGGATGCAGCTGCAAGGCCAAGCTGTGAGCTGGCTTCTGAAGAAGTCAATGTCAGTTCATCTGCTCCATGCAATTAGCTAATGAGGACCCCAGGGGCAAACAGTTGTTTCTTCTCTTGCTTCCCATGTAGATGTGGTGCTGAGGGGCATGGTTTAGTACCACGACAGAGTTAGACTCAATGATCTTAAAGGTCTTTTCCAACCAAAATGCTCCTGTGATCAGATAATTCCCAGCCACCTCCTGCCTGGGCAGCTCCCACAGTGCCCCCAGCAAGAAACAATGCCAGAGGAGCTGGCAGCAGCATGATATGATGGGCAGACAGAAGAGCTGCACATGAAGATGAAGTCAGGTAGAAAAAGGAGACAAAAAAGGACTTCAGTGGGGAAAAATGAAAGCCAAAGGCATGAGAGTCAAGCAGCAGGGATGACACAGGGTGCTCAGCCCTCACCTCGTGAATGCCAGAGAGGGGCAGGGAGGGAATTGCTTTATTATTGTTTTGGGTTTTTTTCTTTTCTTTCAGCTTTCTTCCTCCCTTTAATCTCTGATCGAGAAACAAGCTGATTTTAATTAAAACCCCTCCAATTAATGCTGCTGTGGAGTTTTCATTTCCTGGGCTGCAGTAATTTGCAAGCCCAGGTTATGGAGGTTTTGTGTCCCCTCTTGTTTAATAAACAACAACAAGCAGGACACAGCAGGAAGATAAGTGGGTGCTGTCTGAGGGGAAGAGCATGGAGGTGGCCAGGCTGGGAGAAGATCTCTGAGCCCCTTGCTGGGAGTTCTGGGGAGGGGATCATCCTCAGAGTCCTGTGTGCAGTTCTGGAGCCCCCAGCACAGGAAGGACATGGAACTGCTGGAGTGGGTCCAGAGGAGGTNATGATTCTATGATCCTGGGCTTGATCTGAGGTTGCAGCCACACTTGGCATGAGATGCAAACAAACTGCCTGGCTCAGTGGGCTTTGCAGACAGGACAGCTTTCCCAAGGACTCCATGGGAACGTGCCTATCATTCATTAATTTGCCCCCTCCCTGCTCAGAGGGAGAAGCAGAAGGAGTTATCCAGGTTTTGGCCAGGCTTTAGGGCTCCAGCGCTTCCCTGGGGACAGGGTGTTGTGGATTTTGTGCTGACCACCCAGGTGGCAAAGCCAAACCTCAGTATTTTGGACCATCATGGACACAGTGTGGGATGTCAGTGTGCAGTGAGTCCTCTGGCAGGAGCAGGACTGAGTCCTCCTTTAACCTAGGATGCTTGGAGCAGGCTGAGCTGTGTGGGCAGCCTGGCAAGGACCTAGAGCTGCAAGGAGGCAGGAGCAATGTGGGACCCCAAGATGCCCTCTCTGCCAGCACTGTGCCCCTGCACACACTGAAGGGCATCCTCCATATCTCACACACACATCCACACAGCTGGAAGGGTACAACAGCCCTAGGAAATAAAACTGGGGAAAAAAAAATAATAAAAACCCCAACGACAACAACAAAACAACAGAAAGGGGAAAAAAATAGATTGTGAAAAGCCTTTATTATCCTCAATCCCATCTATTGTTAATGTGAGCGTGAGCAGGGAGTGTTTGGAGAATTCATGTGTGATAAATATTTATACCCTGTGTTTTTGGGCTGTTATCTGCAAAGTGGAGCTGTTTGATCTGGTGTAGTGCTTTTTTTAGGTCATTTACATTCCCTTTCCTAGCAGCCCTTGTCCGATAGCAGCTATCACATAATTATGTTGCTTTTGCTTATCCCTAATCCTGTCAAACCACCTACTTATCTCTAATTTCCTGTCCATTACCCTTATTGTTTGAGCTGAGATCTCTAATGCAGGACAGAGATGGGGCTTTGGAGGCTCTGCGGGGTGCAGAGCATCTCAATAGTGCCAGCTGCACTTATTCGGTGATGGGTCCTTGTTGCTCAGTGCCTGGACTGCCCCAGGGCACTACAGGACCCCCCCCCCACCCCAGCCCATGCATGAGGGCTACTGGGATGGGGCTGACACTTGCCACGATGCACAGCCAGGGTCTTCTGCAATCCTGGCCACTCTCACACCTTGGGGGCTGCAAGGAAGTGATATGAGCAGAGGCAGCAGTGCCTCCTTAGGAGAGGCATCACTCTTGCTGGGTGATGCCACTCAACAAGGAGCACAGCTCCCAGTAAAGCACCTTTCCAGGGCTTAACAGCAGGCAGCAAGGCAGCAGGAATGCCCTGCACAGCTGTCTCAGGGATGTCCAAGGCTGCCACTCCCTTAGAAGAAAGAGCTTGCACTTAGAGCCATCAGAACTACTGACACTGATCGAGACCCAGTGTCTCCAAGGCAACCTGGCGTTTGGAGGAGCGAGGCAGGAGCCAGGGCATGCTGAGGGTGTCACCTGCACAGCTCACTCCTAGAATCAGAGAATCAACCAGGTTGGAAGAGACCTCCAAGCTCAGCCAGCCCAACCTATCAACCAGCCCTAGCCAATCAACCAGACCATGGCACTAAGTGCCCCATCAACACCCCCAGGGATGGTGACTTCACCACCTCCCTGGGCAGCCCATTCCAATGCCAATCACTCTCTCTGGCAAGAACTTCCTCCTAACATCCAGCCTAGACCTTCCCTGGCACAGCTTGAGACTGTGTCCTTTTGTTCTGTCACTGGGTGCCTGGCAGAAGAGCCCAACCTCACCTGGCTACAACCTCTCTTCAGGTAGCTGCAGACAGCAATGAGATCTACCCTGAGCCTCCTCTTGTGCAGGCTGCACACCCTCAGCTCCCTCAGCCTCTCCTCACAGGGCTGTGCTCCAGGCCCCTTGCCAGCTTCGCTGCCCTTGTCTGGACACCAGAGCCTCCTGCCAGCAGCGTTTCAGAGGGGACCCTTCGACATAGTGGCCACTCAGGTTTGGCTGCTCTTCAGCAGCACCTCTGAATACATCAGGATGTGGGTCTGATAAATATTAAACACTGTGTCTCCCACAGCATCAATCCTGTGCCCTTCATCTCCCAGAAAAGGGAGACTGCTTGGAAGCATGCTTCCCATATTTATTGCTCCAGGAAGAGCTTCTCAGACAGGCCAGTGTTCAGGTGGGGCTGCATCACTTATAGCTGGAGGCCCAGCAGAGCTCCTCTCTGACATCAGGACACTGTCCTCCTTAAGTGCAATGAGGCAGAAGCAGTTGGGATGATCAAGTTCAGGCTGCACAACTCAGGTTTCCAAGTCACTGCATCTTTGTGCAGAGTG
Source organism: Ramphastos sulfuratus (assembly GCA_013399055.1). Classification (NCBI taxonomy): domain Eukaryota; kingdom Metazoa; phylum Chordata; class Aves; order Piciformes; family Ramphastidae; genus Ramphastos; species Ramphastos sulfuratus. Next base: position 31,051 of record WBNM01020304.1, read on the forward strand.
TCAGAAGGTGCAGCACTCTCAGACAAACTCAGCAGCTCCCCTGGATGTGACCTGGACTCAGCTCTGCTCCATCAGCTCCATACTGCTGGGAACAAGTTGCTCAGTGTTCAGGCAGTGGCTGCTGCTGCCACTTCGTTAGCATTTGGAGCACATCCTCCCCCCATTAGTGCTGGCAGGCAGGACACAGCCATTTGTCTCTGCCATCCTCTGCTGCTCTTTGCCATCGCTTGCCTCTGCTCTGTGAGGGATGCCTGGTCCCACCTGCCAGAGCTCCTTCCTGAAGCCGTTGGTGGGAGGTGTGGGCAGCACACCAGCTGCCACGGTTGGCTGCAGAGGTGGAGAGGAGAAGCTGTTCCAGGGAGAGCGAGGCAAATCCACAGAGCTCAGGGTCCTCAGCAGCTCGTCCAGGCACAGTTCACAGGCAAGATGGTCCTCAGCTTGCTGGAGCATGCTGCAAGCACATCTGTCTCTGCACAGTGTTCATCTGCTTCTTTCCATGAGCATCCACTGCTGGCCACCCCACAGTGGGACAGAAGGCCATGTCCTCTAAGAGATACTCTGTTCTTGCTGTGCAGTACAGACAGGACTCAAACTGGGCAAAAGGGCACTGAAACATCCAGCTGCTGTTTCTCCTCCTAGCACAGAAAACCAGGAACCCAAATCTGAGCACTGGAAATGCAGAGCTGCCTGAAATTCAAGGCTGAGGTATTGCATTTCAAGCCTGCAGGCTCAAGGTCACCCCTGGCCCAGAAGGACCTCTCAGTGCTGGGAGAGGTGATGATGCCCTTCAGGAGGGGCCATGGAGGGCCAGGACAGCTGTAGATGAGAAAATGGTGAAGGTATATCCACCAGGGCTGGCTGGTGGATCTCAGAAGGACCTCTCAGTGCTAGGAGAGGTGACAATGCCCTTCAGGATGGGCCATGGAGGGCCAGGACAGCTGTAGATGAGAAAATGGTGGAGGCATATCCACCAGGGCTGTCTGACCCCAGCTCTGGATGCCTGGCGTCAGGTGCCCAACCTGCTAGAGCCCAAATGCAGCCTTTCAGAGCAGGGATGCCCCACCAGGGATGAAACACCTCCTTGGTCTGTACCCCTGTATCACACAATACCCTTCCAGCTCCTGCCAGTGCCTTTTAATAAGGTGTGGCTGATTCCTCAAACACAACCTATTCACAGTGCCTTTCTGGCAGGGCAACACCAGCTCCATACCCCCCCGTGAAGGGTGGCAGAGGTTCCTGCCCTCAAGTTCAGCCAGGCTGAGCCAGTGCCACCAACGTGGGGCTTCACGCTGGAGTTTGACTCCAAATGAAGAGTATGCTGTTGGGAATCTCAGCCTGCCACGGCTGCCTCTGCCTGATTGCAGATAACCGGCTCCAGAGAGCACAGATCACCTCCACCAAAGGAACCGTAGGTGGCATGCAAGGCCGGGACACAGGACGGCTCTCGCAGCCCTGCTGGCAGCCCTGCTGTCTGCATTTCAATTCTGATTTGGCTCTGAGCACCAGCAGAGCTCGGGTTTAAGAGGGGGTGCTGCAGCAGAGGACCCTGCTGCAGGCAGCACTCCCTGAGCCACAGGATCAGAAGTTAAATGTTTCCTCTGGCTTGGGAGCAGGTGTGGGAGATGATCACCTTAACCTTTTTCTCCCACTTGCACAGGAGTTGTGCTGTGTTTTGTACGTTTCCAGCTCTCTGGATCTTGCTGTCTTGCTGTAAATCAGAGATGGAAACTACAGGTCAGGCAGAGACAAGGGGCTGGTCCTGATGTTAGGAGGAAGTTCTTTACAGTAAGGGTGGTGAGACACTGGCACAAGTTGCCCAGGGAGGTTGTGGCTGCTCCCTCCCTGGAGGTGTTCAAGGCCAGGTTGGATGAGACCTGTACTAGTGGGAGGTGCCCCTGCCTATGGCAGGGGGTTGGAACTAGATGATCCTTGAGGTCCCTTTCAACCTTACCATTCTATGATTCTATGATGCTTCCCCACTGCCCTGGAAACTTCTGTGGACTGTGAGGTACCTGGCAAGGGTCAGGTAGAGGAGTTTGGAAGGCAGCAAGAAGCATCAAACCAGCATACCCCAATCACAACACAGGAACCTGGATGTGATGCTGGGCAACCCTCCTTTAGCACCGGGGTTGGACTACAGGATCTCCAGAGATCCCTTAGGGCTCCCACCACACAGGGATTTGAGGATCCTGCAAGGGACAGCAACACCAACCTGGGCTTCAGCATCAGCTCGGGACCAAATGATTTCTTTCTGCACCCAGCTGCAGGGGAACACAGGATGGACAGAACCCAGAGGTTGCTTAGCTGTACAGAGGAGGTGGAGGAGGCCACGGAGGGCAGGGTGGGAGCTCGGCATGGTCGCATGGGCCACTTCAGAAGCTCTCAGGCAGTGCCAGCTCCGAGCCTGGCTGTGTTTTTCTGGGCTTTCAAGTGTGACTCATGCTGGCTCCCCTCGATGCTGGGCTTCTGACGCAGGCAGGGTCTGCGGCGAGCGGTGGCTCAGTAATTAGCAGAACCGGCTGGCCACCGGTGCAGAGATGACACCACACATTGTCACCAGCCCCAGCCCTCCGCAGCTGAAGCCACAGCTTCATCCGCAGGACTTGGATTACTGAAGTGACATTGAGAGACAGCAGATCCCCACATCCTCCAGCCCAGACATCCCTCCCCGAAGGAGGAACTGGGATATGAAAGGCTGTGTTTATCTTTTCATTGCAAAAAAAAAAAAAACCAACCAAAACCTGTACAGAGGAGCTGGGGACTTGTCCCCGACACGGTGATTCTCCGAGGGAAAGTGGCGACTTCCCCTTCCCCTGCGTGAGCGCATCAGCGACTGGCAGCAGCCAAATCGCCGTGACGAGACCTGCTGGGGACGCATCTCTTGACGGGGATGTCTCACGCTGAGGACAAGCCACAGGCTGAGCTGCAGCCTGCAAAGCAGGACAGCACCGGGCTGTGCCGAACAGCTATTTTAGGCTCACTTTAAAGCCAAAAATCCAGCTCAGTTCCATAGCAGGGAAAGGAAAAAAAAAAAAAACCAAACCCTGGAGGAAAGCGCTGCGAGGCGGGATGCAGCAAAGCCACGGCTTTTTTTAATCCTTCCTTGTTTTTATTGCCCTCCTCCCGGGACTGGCAGGGATGGGGCACACCTTGTTATTAGCCAGGCTGCCGTTCCCATGCGGCTGCCCAGCTGGAAATCTGATCTCCTGCAAGTCCCACGCCACAGCCAGCTCCCAATAACTGCCTGTAAGACACGGGTCACGCTATAGGAACTGACACAGCAAAGCAAAGCCGGGCTCTGTTCAGCCCAGTAAGCAGGAGCAAATCTAATCTAAGTGAGAGAGAGAGACCACAGCAAGGGGACCTGCAGCGTGAAGAATTTATGTCTGTGCCCATCAGGATCACTAACTTAATACCCTCAAACTCTGCACCTGGATGGTCCCAGCCTGCCTGAAATTGGGCTGACCCGCGCGCTTTTATCCCTCCTAACATCTGCTAAACGACTTCCAAGGTCCCTACCCGCATAAGCAGTAAGGCTCTGCCATAAAAACTAAGGCAGGGCTTGTCTCCCTAGAAGCTGGAGGATGGAGCTGCTGGCCAGGCCCTGCCAGGTCTGGCCAGGAAACCAGCAGGAGGAGTTCAAAGGGAGCCCTGGATTGCTGCAGCACGGAGCACAGCCCCGTCCCGCCGGGTGAAACACCCTCAGTGCTGCCTTCAGCGTCCTCCCGCCTGACCGAGACTTGGCAAGGCTGAAACCGAGCCCTTCCCTTTGCCCTTCCTAAAATCCTCCGCTTCCTGCCCAGGCTTTTTCCCAGCTATTTATAGAGAAGGGCTGACAAGGTGCCCCTGTGAAGTACTCCCCTGGGAAACAGCTGCCTCCGTGCACGCCTGCCGGAGCACATCAGCGAGGCTCCCCCAGCACCGGTGCCCATCACGAGGGGCATGACAGCCCCTGGCACCACCAGCCCTAGCACTGCCAGCCTTGTGCTCCTCCCAGCCTTTGCACCTTGGAGGCTGGACCCAGTCCAAAACTCACGGCAGAGGGTTGGGCAAGGCTAAGCTTCTGGACTTTCCATGGTGAAACATTGCTCCATGTGTCCGACCTTTGGCACATTAGAAAGCTCTGTAGGAGTCATCCTTGTCTCGCACCAGGGGCAGAAGTCACTCAGCACATGAGTTCAGCCATGTCCCTGCTCTCTGCCCAGCTCCTGATGTCTGGGAATGGTGCAGCCACTGCTTCCCTTCTGGGGGATGCTGCACTGCTCCTCTCCATTCTCGTCCCTGGGAGCTGGCCAAAGTGGATTTCTCACCCTGAGTGGCAACTGCTCTTGATGCCTCGCTTGTGCTGCTGCAGCCCCTGCCTGCTGCCTGCCTCTCCCCAGCCACAGGCAGGGTTCCTGCAGCAGGGGTAGGACAGGTCACTTGTCCCACCTCGCACTGACCTGTAGGTGTTGCCTTCGGGGACCCTTGGAGCATCTCCACAAAGCCAGGCAGGGTCTGCCGGGGGTCTCTAGGAGGGATGCAGGTCTCAGCTGTAGAAGGGAAGGTCTCCATGTGTCAGAAGGTCTTTCTCCCCAGGAGAGGAAAGGACAGTGTCTGGATGCAGATGGGGATTAAGAAGGGATTCGCTGCCTGCACTGTACCTGGTCTGAGAAACAGACACCGTTCCCCAGAGCTGTCAATCTGGTACCTTTCACCAGCACTAAAATTCAATTAGTTAAAACAACAACAACAACTGTGACTCCAGACAGCTTGTGCTGAACACATTTGATCCCTTTTATTACTCAGCACTGCTCAAAAGCCAGCCAGCAACATCCTTGCTGACTCCCACTAGTTTCCCCATTTTGTTCTACCAGGATTAAGTCAACCCTACAGTCTCCAGCTGTTTTGTGGTCGGGCCTGGCTACATCTTTATACTCAGGCTACATTATTAAGTGGATTGTGGCCAAATTGACAGAGCTGCTTCAGGGAGGACAAGGCCATTTAGGTCAATGATGGTCCTGCCAGCTGGAGAGACACTCGGGACTCATGATTTGCTAGCAAAGCTCTGGACTGTTGTCTTAGCCTCACTTGATGTCCCAGAGGGGGCTCCTGTGAAAGCCCTGACTCTAGCAGGAATGTTTGATTTCTTGGCAGAGAGATGGAGCAATCTGTCTCGGGGTATTGCAGGAAGAGTCGGTGCTCAGCGCGGTCTGTCCACAGCACCACTTCATCGTCTGATGCCTGAGCTGCTCTTTGGCCCTCTCTGAATGGACTCCCTGCCCCCAGCAGCTGGGCAGTGGTTCAATCAGAAGACAAGAGCTGCGCCCTTCATCTCACATGAACTCACACTTTCTGGACAGCCAGCAGATGTGTCGCAAGCCACGGTGAGGCCGCGCTCTGAGCCCGGCTCTGCTGCTCACCAGGCTGCCCAGAGCTGTGAGGACATGTGCTGCACTGCAGCCTGATGAGCTAGGGTGGGATGGGATATGATGTGGCAGGACAAGGGGCAGTGGGTGGAAGCTGAGGCATAGGAAGTTTTGTTTAACCATGAGGAGGAATTTTTTTCCCTGTGAGGGTGACAGAACCCTGGAACAGGCTGCCCAGAGGGGTTGTGGAGTCTCCCTCTCTGGAGATATTCAAAACCCACCTGGATCTGTTCCTGTGTGATCTGGTATAGGAGATCCTGTGTTGGCAGGGGGTTTGGACTGGATGAGCTTTGGAGGTCCCTTCCAGCCCCTAACATTCTGTGGTTCTGTGATTCTGTGGTTCTCTGGTTCTGTGATTCTGTAGTTCTGTGATTCTGTGGTTCTGTGATTCTGTGGTTCTGTGGTTCTTTGATTCTGTAGTTCTGTGATTCTGTAGTTCTGTGATTCTGTGGTTCTATGGTTCTGTAGTTCTGTGAGTCTGTAGTTCTGTGAGTCTGTAGTTCTGTAGTTCTGTGATTCTGTGGTTCTATGGTTCTGTAGTTCTGTGAGTCTGTAGTTCTGTGAGTCTGTGATTCTGTGATTCTGTAGTTCTGTGATTCTGTGGTTCTGTGATGAGACAGATATAATGTGATGCTTACCCATCAGACACACCCTCGTGTTGTGCCTGCTCAGGGAGCATGGTCCTGGTGGGGGCTACCTGGAACCTGGAGCTCAAAGGGATGACTCGGGAGGAGAGTTAACTAAATAAACCAGAGCCCAGCTTGCTCCCAGGTTCAAACACCCTTTGTGCTGTTAATGAAGAGCAGCAGAAGGGTCACAGAGGGATGAAAGCTTCATCCATCAGCTTGTTGGAAGCAAGACTGTCTGGGTGATTGATGAGACTCTCCTGGACACTGGGAGTTCATCTGGGGCTTGCTTCTTCTCAGGAACCAGCAGCACCTAGATGCAGTGTCAAGGAAGTAGCAAGTCACCATTTGCTGCTGGTATGCACTTGGAGAAGGCTCCCAGCCTCTGTGCATTGGCTGGGTGGCAGCAGCTGGTCACCTTTGGCACCCCGAGGAATTCCCTGTGCTGAGAGAACTCCTTCTGACTTACACCTGGCATGGCTGCTCCAGATCCCCAGTGCCAGCAGCTTATTTTGAAAGGGCTAAACCCAAGGGGTGGAAGGAGATAATGCCTCACGCAGGCTGCTCGCCATGGCTTGGAGCAAGAATGTGGAGCAAGAACATCCCCACTGGGAATTAACTGCACAACAGCAATTCCTCATCCAGAGTCATCCCACAGGAATCTGATACCCTACCTAAGTGCACCTTCCCTGTGTAGACATGTCCTGATGTCTCCTGGCCCCTTCCTGAGTTGCTGCTTCTCCCCTGGTGGTGCTGGCACGGTGAGGAGGGCAGGGAGGAAAAGCCCTTCCCAGCAGCGGAGGGAGGCTGATGTGCATCTGCCTTTGGAACCCCGAGAAGCTGACTCTGCAGCAGTGCAGTACCACCACTTGCATGTGTTACTCATATTATTTTGCTCCCCCTGCCTTGCTCTTGTAGTTTTTCTAATTACTGGGAGCTTTGCAACCGTGAACGTGTAATGTTCCAGCAACGTGCCTGTGATTCACCTAACGCTGGGAGCAGACTTCCAGCCAAAAAGGGACTCAGAGATTTTTCTGGCATCAGCCTCCAACCTGGAGAGCAGCCAGAAAAACTCACCAAGGTCATTCCTTCCTTTCTCTTCTTCCTTGCATTCCTTCTCTCAGCCCCTCCACTCCCTCCTCTCTTTCCTCCACATGAGGCTCAGGCAGCACCTTGTTTATTACTCAGCAGTATTCCCGCTGTAAAATCCCACAGAAATCCATACCATGCCACAGGTCAGCAAAGGACCCCTACAGAATCCTCCCTAACCAGGGCCAGCACAGCCAGGACAAACCAATCCTCCTTGGGACACACAGATCTTCTCATCTGGGAGCCACCAGCAAACCTGGACTGTGCCAAACCTCCCTGGGACACACCAAACTTCCCAATCCTCCCTGGGATACACCAAATCTCCTTGGGAGCACATCAGTCTTCCCAATCCTCCCTGGGATACACCAAATCTCCTTGGGAGCACATCAGTCTTCCCAATCCTCCCTGGGATACACCAAATCTCCTTGGGAGCACATCAGTCTTCCCAATCCTCCCTGGGAGACACCAAATCTCCTTGGGAGCACATCAGTCTTCCCAATCCTCCCTGGGATACACCAAACCTCCTTGGGAGCACATCAGTCTTCCCAATCCTCCCTGGGATACACCAAATCTCCTTGGGAGCACATCAGTCTTCCCAATCCTCCCTGGGATGCACCAAATCTCCTTGGGAGCACATCAGTCTTCCCAATCCCCCCTGGAATACACCAAACCTCCTTGGGAACACATCAATCTTCCCAATCCCCCCTGGAATACACCAAACCTCCTTGGGAACACATCAATCTTCCCAATCCTCTCTGGGATACACCAACCTTCCCTGGGACACACCAATCCCCCTGAGACACACCAGTCTCCCTGGGACACACACAGATGATTCAGGAACTTCATTTCCAAAGGGATTTATGCACTGAGTTGCTTAGAACTTCCTGTAAAAGCTCTCTGTGTGTGCCCATTGATCCATGTGTGTTCACCCTGTCCATCCCCAGCTCTCACCATCCAGCTGCAGCAGCAGAGGGGAGCAGGGGGTACACCAGGGTAGGATCCTGAGCCAGGTACACCAGGGTAGGATCCTGAGCCAGGTGGGGGTTGATCTCTTCTCCCAAGGAGCAAGCAAAAGGAAAAGAAAAGGCCTCAAGTTGCACCAGGAGAGGTTTATATTGGACATGAGGAACTATTTCTTCCCCAAATGGGTTGTCAAGCCCTGGAACAGGCTGCTCAGGGCAGTGGTAGAGTTCCCATCCCCAGTGGGGTTTAAAAAAACATGGAGATGTGATGCTGAGGAACATGGTTTAGTGGTGACCTGGCAGTGCTGGGTTGATGGTTCAACTCAATGATCCTAAAGGGTTTTTCAAACTTAAATGGTTCTGTGACTCCATGATTCTAAAACTCCCTTTTGCAGAGTGACTACAGCCTCCTCTCCTGCACAAGGTGACCTGGTGGTGCAGATGGAGAAAATAAGAAGGTATCAGCCAGCAGAATCCTCACCTCAGATCTCCAGCTACCAGAGATGGCACAGGCATGTGTCCCTGCATTACAGGAGGCTGGAGGGGTGCTGGCTCAGCCAGTGAGACCAATGCTTCTGAGTAGTTTTCAAGTAAAGAACAGGCCACCTACATCTGCACCACATGCAGTGACTTGGGAACAGTCAGCAGAGCTTGGGAGTCCCAGCACATCCAGTCTGGGGGATGCTTATGTGACTCAGGGACACCCACCCAATGGTCTCATCCGGGCTGTGGGGGATGAGTGGTGGTGGTGGTGGAGTAGCTGGGATTGCAGGGTGTGATTTTGTGCCTCCTTTTGGCTGCATTACCAGCTTACACCTCCCCAACCAGCCCCTGGCACAGCTCTGTGCCTGCTCTCCCCCAGGCCTTCTCTTCCTTCCCACCTTCCCATCCCACTCTGCCTTCCTGTGCAAGCCACAAGCTCTGAGATTCATTCCCTCCATTGCACCAACTCCTTTCCTGCTGCAGGATCCTCAACAGAAGCAATTTCTCCACAGGAGCTACAAATGCAAAAGGAGTTTGGACCAAAAGCCAACAGGGAAGGGCTTGGGATGGCTCTCCCCCAGCATTTGGAGTACCTGCAAAGATGCTCCAGGGCAGATGCCCCTCAGCAACATCCAGAATTAGCCTGGTGCTCCCCAAGAGCTGGCCTGAGGGACTCTCAGTTGCTTTCTCTGTGTAGTTAGTAGCTGGGAGAAATGGGATTCAGCTCTTCAGTGGAGGAGGGCACACATGGCTCTGAAGGCAACACCAGCACTTTGTTTGATATGTCTAGAGAGGCATTTCATTCTGGGCAGGGTGATGGTGCCTTGCCTGCAGTCACAGCACCCCCAGGAAAGCCAATCAGACCCCAAATGTTGGCTCTCCCTGTTGCCAGCACTCTCCTGCCCTCTCCTTGCTTGCACATAAATGATGCTCTCATGGTGCTTTTTCAGCTTCCCCTGATCAAGCCACTCTCACTCTTGACAAGAGTTGGGGCTCCTTAGCTGGCTTGCACCGGCCAAGACATTGAGAAGCAGGACAGGACACAAAAAGTTTGAACACCACAGGAGGTGTGATTCTTTTCCATCACTTAACACCACATCACAAGCTAGGTAAGGGGAGGATGACAATCTCCAGACCTCCCCTCCTAAAGAACCTGGCCAACATCATCCCCGCTCCCGTGTCCTGCCGTGCCGAGGTGACAATTTTCCTGCAAATCCCTGCCTTTTGCAACACCTGCCTGTCCAGCCGAGCAGTGCGTGTCTCTGGGTGGTGTGAACACCGAGGGAGACTTTGGACCTTCTCCCCTAACAGCCTTTTGCTGAATTCTTCACCTCTGAGATCACAGAGCAGGGCAGAGTTTTAAAGCGAGTGGCCAGATCGCTGCTTTCACAGAGCTCGAACAAACCCACTCCAAGCCTCCCCTGTGTGTGTGCAGATTAAGTCGTTAATGAATATTTTTTGCTAAGCATCAGAAAGCTGGCTGGCTTCAGAGCTCAGCTCAGCCAAGATGTTGGAGGTTTGGCTGCAAAGATTCTGCAGCAACCAGCATCAGAGCTGGGGGCCTCTGCTTGCTGGAAGGACGCACCGAAGAGTTCTGCAAAGCTCTTCTGGCTCTGCGGGCAGAGGGTTCCTGGTCACTGCCAAGTGTTTGGGCCACTCTGACTTGCCTGTGCCCTGAGGTGGCAGCTCAGGGAGGGCAGAATTTGTACCCTCAGGGGTCGTGGTATTTTGCTACAGTGCAAAGTAAGTGCTGGGAATGCCAAACTCTGGTGAGTGCTCCACAGATGCAGTGCACCTCCCACACAATACCCTGCTTGGTGATCCCAGGATGCTGCTGCAAATGGCAACAGTGCAGGTCCCTTGCCCCAAACTGAGACTCTCTGCTTTGAAGGGACAACAGCAAAGTTTGACTTGAAGCCCTCAGTAGTGACAAGGTTTCCTTGCTGTGTGGATCTGTGCAGAAGAGGAAGAATTCATTCCTTTGCAGGACCTTTTGTTTTATAATTCATAGCATCATAGAACTACAGGACGGTTTAGGTGGGAAGGGACCCCCTAAAGCTCATCTAGGCCAACACCCTGGAGTCAATAGGCTGGTACCTGACTGGAGTGCAGGAAGAAGGTTTGGTTCCCATCTGCTTTCCTGCTCCTGGGTATTACAGAATCATGGAGAATCATGGTTTGGGTAGGAAGGGGCCTTTAAAGGTCATCTCATCCAGCAGCCTGAAGAGAGCAGTGACATCTGCAACTAGGTCANTCTTGAATTGAGGGGCCCAGAACTGGACACAGCACTCAAGGTGTGGCCTGACCAGTGCTGAGCACAGGGGTAGAATAACCTCCCTGCTCCTGCTGGCCACACTGCTCCTGATCCAGGCCAGGATGCCATTGGCTCTCCTCCCCACCTGGGCACACTGCTGGCTTAAGTTCAGCTTTCTATTCTTCTATCTAATTTAATATATAATAATTCTACTATTGTATTCCTTCTGTCTAATCTAAATCTTGCTGTTCTAGTTCAAACCCATCACCCCTTGTCCTGTCACAACAGGCCCGGATAAAAGGTCTGTCCATATCTTTCTTTTAGTCCCCTCTGTAAGTCCTGAAAGGCCACAATAAGGTCTCCCCAGAGTCTTCTCTTCTCCAGGCTGAACAACCCCGATTCTCATCCTGACCTCATAGCAGAGGGAGAGAAGAGGGCTGCCTCCTCCAGACCACTGAATGGAGGCTCTGACTAAGGGTAGATATCAGCCAGCACACCTATTTGTGTGGAGAAAGGAGGATTTAAGTCACTGCAGCCCTGGCAGATGATCCAAAGTGATGAGGAGCCGTGAAGAACCTGTAGTGCTCCAGATACGCCTTCATGCCACGACCCAGCTCCACTCCCAGTGCCAGAGCAATGTGACTGTGGCACTTCACCAGCCTCATCCTACAACCTGCCCTTCCAGAGCAGTTAATTAGTCCAGCACAGCCTCACACTAATGAGGCCAGAGTGGCTGCAGTCACTATTAGCTGATCACCAAGTGACTGCTGACTGCTCTGCGGCCCAAAGAGCTGCTCTGAGGAGCATCACAGCTGCACCAGGATGCCAGGGACAGGCTTCACTGTGGCTGCCTGCAGACCTGGGGATTTACATTTAATTTGTGTCTAATTTCTCAGTTAGCAAGCAGAGAGCAGTGAGGACTCTGGAGCTGTCTGCTGAAAGGGGTCTAAGAAGGTAATGTGTGCATTCAGCGTGGCTGCCCTCATGCAGAAGCAAGTTGAAGCTGCTTTGCAGAGAAGGCAGAAGGTGACTTGTGGAGTTCTGCAGATCACAGGGGACTGCAAACTGGTGTTGGAAAGGGTGAGCCACCAACATGCCCTTGTGGCCAAGAAGGCCAGTGGTACCCTGGGGTTTATCAGAAGGGATGTGGTCAGTAGGTTGA
>WBNM01020309.1:32925-60819 GCA_013399055.1 Ramphastos sulfuratus
AAAAAGAAAAAAGAAAAAAGAAAAAATAAAAAGATGAAAAAAGGAAAAAAAACAAAAAAAGAAAAAAAGAAGAACAAAAGTAAAAAAATAAAAGAAAAAAGGGGAAGAAAAAATAAAAGAAAAAAGGGGAAGAAAAAAAAAAGAAAAGGCAGTTTTGTTTTTACCAGCTTTGTAAATTCTCACAGGAAGCCAATTAAGGGAGACCTGGGAACAGAGGAAGATTCGTAATTGCAATTAAGGCTTCAAAGTGCTTATCCCAAGTGTGGCTGCTAACGTTGGAGCTGGGGAAGGAAAACACCTTTGAAACGTGGAGCTTGCAGCTACCTCCCAGCTGGAAGAGCTTCTCACTCCCTGGCAGACATGGAGCCCACCCCTCAGGGGACACAACCAGGACCAGCTCACATGCACATCCCAGATGCAGAAGTTTGCAGCTTGGTTACAAGTGCCTGGCCAGGACTCTGTGTGTCATTGACAGCTTCCAATATGCAAAAGGCCCTGGGTCAGCTGCTGCTGAGGGACTGAGGGGAGGTGTCCCTGCCCATGGCAGGGGGGGTGGAACTAGGGGTTCCTAGTGGTCCCTTCCAACCCTGACTGATTCTATGATTCTCATTCAGCTGGTGAAGGGTCTACAGAACAAGTCTTGTGAGGAGCTGCTGGGGGAACTGGGGTTGTTTAGTCTGGAGAAGAGGAGGCTGAGGGCAGAGCTCATTGCTCTCTACAGCTGCCTGAAAGGAGGATGGAATCAGGTAGGGGTTGGGCTCTTTGCCCTTGTCATCAGGTTATAGAATGAGAGGAAATGGCCTGAACTTGCGCCAGGGGAGGGTTAGGTTGGAGATGAGAAAAAATGCCTTTGCTGCAAGAGTGGTCAGGGATTGGAAGAAGCTGCAGAGGAAAGGGGATAGAAAGAGCTCTGTGTCACATTTGCTCCTTGTTCTGTGCAGGTCCAGGCAGCAAGAGGCTGGGCATAGATGGGGACAGAGAAGCAATCCCACTCACACTACAGATTGCCTACAGCAAGGTGAGCATGTGGGACTGGCACAAAGACAAAATAGGGCAGAAAACCACTTCAGTGCTGGGCAAACAGGTCTTGACTTGGGGCTGAGAGAGGCAAATGCCAATGGTCTGCTGGAGCAGTCTGAATCCAAGCCCAGATGAGCCAAACTCAGGGGAGGTTTAGGTTGGAGATTAGGAAAAATTCCTTTGCTGCAAGAGTGGTCAGAGATTGGCACAGGCTGCTCAGAGAGGTGGTGTAGTTCCCATCCCTGGAGGTGTTGAAGAAACCTGTGGCCATGGCACTTTGGGACATGGGGGTGCCCTTTAGCATGGAGAGCATCTTCCTGGTGATCTTTCACCATGAAGGCTGGGGAGGGAAAGCTCTTTGCAAGTAGAAGCAAAATCAGAAGAGCTACTTCCACCTTTTTGTGCCAAAGAAAATCCACGTGCCCTGTGAGATTGGAAGGAGACAGGCACACAGTGTGCACCCATTGCCTCCTGCTTTTGGTCTGGGGAAAGAAAGCTCAGTCCTGTGCATGTGGAATGTCACTCTGTTGGTGTCAAACAAAGCCTTTCCTTCACCTGCTTGAGGTTTTCAACTCCCAGAACCACTCCTACACCACAGCAGCACCCCTGGCAGGGACTGCAACAGGCTGCTTGCTGGGACATGACAGATCTGGAGTTAAATCTACTGTCAAGGTGCTCCAATATTTGTCTCTCAGTGCTACACACCACAATCCTCTGCACCATCACACATGAAGATGCCCTCTTAGAAGCTCAGCCACTGCAGCAATGACCTAGATTGTAAGAAGGAGTATCTCAGAAGTCCACACAACTGTGTCTGCAGCATGGCAGAGCTGCTCTGCCTGTCTGCCATCAAACATTCACCACAGCAGCTCAACAGCCCGGCACAAGCACAGCTGTGGGCTACAGTCAGAGCTCAGAAACCTGGTCCCATAGCAGCACTCACGGCAACACCCCTGTGGACTTCACTGTCACAATAGGATGGAGGTGGCTCTTCTGCTTTTGCTTTGACTTGCAAAGCAAGAAGCTCCAATTCAAGGTGAAATATCACCAGGGAGATGCTGGAGTTCTCAAACACACACACACACCAAACCCTCCTCACCCCAGACAGAAAGCTCAGCTTGAGTTTCACAACCCAACCAAGCGATGGGAGCTGAACATCAGCTTCTCATATTGGCCACCCCAAACCAAGCAGAACCTGAAAACACTCCATGGTGTGCTCAAATCAGACATGTTTTAGCCCACACCCTGGGCTAGGCTCTTTCAGCTTGGAGGAGAGCAGAGCAGCCCTACTTGCAGAAGCTGAGTCCTCCAGCAGCAACTGAAGGGCTCATGAGGGCCTTTTGCATCTTGGGAGATGTCAGTGCTAGACAACAGGACTGATCAGACACTTCTAGCCAGGGCTACAAACCTCTTCCATCTGTATGTGGATATTCCATCACTTCTACCTAATCTATCTTCCACAGCCTTGTATCTATTCCTTCTCTTGCAGAAAAGCTCAGAGAAGCCAAACCCAAAGGAACACCACATCTGCATGAGCACACCTCACAGCTCAGCACTGCCAGTTCTGGATTATAGAATCATGGAATGCATCAGCTTGGAAGGGACTCTTGAAGGTCATCTTGTTCCCCCTTTGCACCTCTTCGCTGGCACAAATGCTGGTGGCGGCCTGTGCTATGGCCCCCAAACATGTGGATGCACTGCTCCAGTGTCCCTGTGGCAGAAGAAACACTTTAGGAAGAGCCATGAGAAGAAAATGCCACTCACCCAAGGTGGCAGGGCAAACCCCTGGTAGATCAGGGAAGAGACCACAAAGGTCTCCAGTGCTGGACTCAAAACCGCTCCGCTCTGCCTGTTCTCACTGTCAACACTTCCCTCACAATGGTTCTAGACACCTCCTCTCTAGACAACACTCCCAACAGCAGCTTTTCTTCCAGCCCCTCCCAAGCTCCCCCTCTCTCTAAGCAGACAGAGAACAGCATCCTCCAGCAGAGCTGGAGTGAGAGCTGCAAAGGCTGCTCTCCCCAGTGAGGATGCACTTTCTTCCTTCCATCAGCCACACCAAAGGGCTTGGACCTGCAGCAGCAGCAATGCCTGTGTCCAGCACAGTCTGGAGGAGGACAGACCTGCTGTGGCTGATTGTGGGTCTCCAGAGTCCCAAGCTGACTTAACCTTCAGTCATCTTCATCCATATCATGCCCATAAAGGCACCTGCTTTGCCCCCATGGCTGCTCACAGCTCATCAGCTGCTTATGCCACGGTCAAGTTGTTCTCCAGGATTTTTTGCTGGAGTCTCAGGGTGCACTGCAGGCTCTGCCACGTGACCTTGGGAAGTCATTTGTGTATCTGGAAATGTATTTGCTCTAGGTGGTTTTGCATAAGCTGCTTTCCCTGGGTGGTTTTGCCCTACCACCAAGCACGCAGGGGCTTGGTAATCAAATGAGGTCAAAGAAAATTCCAACCAAAACCCCAGCAGCCTTGGACCCTCCCCAGCAGCAGCTGCTGTGAACACCAACAACATCTAAATGAGCAGAGTGAGGGCTTGGACAATGGTCCTCCCTCTTCAGCAGCACAAGCCAAACCATCCCAAAAAGTGGGAAGATGAAGAGGAGATGCAAGGGGGCAGGAAGGATGGGTGCACAGAGTGCAGGAGGAATGTGATGGAGGTGAAGGGTTACCAGGATAGGTTCAGGGAGGGATAAAGGGATTAAGGAACATGCCATGAGCAGGGAGGACATCTATGACAACACACAGGCAAAGACACAGAGTGCCAGCTCCAATGGGTAGAAGGCTGCCCAGAGAGGTTGTGGGGTCTCCTCTGGAGCCTTTCCAGCCCTGTCTGGATGTGTTCCTGTGCAACCTGCACTACATTCTCTGGCAGGGGGTTGGACTCGATGACCTCCAGAGGTCCCCTCCAGCCCCTGGCATCCTGTGAAGAACTGGCAAAGGCAACTCTCCAGAGCAAGGACTGCAGAACCTGCAGCCCAGCTGCCCTCTACCCATCATTACACAGTGAGTAGACTTCCTGTCTGAAGAGGAAGCCACAGGCCACGAGGCTGAATCCAGCCACACAAAGCCAAACCCCTCCCTGGCAGCCAAAGCCAAAGGCTCCGCCGTGGGCTCACCCATGGCGATGGTCTCCAACAGCAACCTGCACTTCTGCATTTTTCAACAGAGATCTTCTTTCTTCACCTCCCTGCACGCTGGAGCCAAAAGGAGAAGTGCCCTGGAGCCCCAGGAGGGGAAGTTGTGCCACCATTTCCTATTCTGGACAATGATTTCACTGCCCTGCCACATCCAAGAGCCACACGTGGCAGCCGCCGCGCGGACGGAGCCGTGGGGCTCTGACATGCAAAGGGCTCTGCCTGAGGCCAGGCAGTTCCAGGAAACCCAACAGTCGTGCTCCAGAAAACACAAAGCAGAAAGACCACACACAAATGAGCTGGGCAGAGGCAAGCAGGATGGGCCTCAGTGCTTGTGAGGCACCAAAGCAGGGCTGGAGGCTCAGTGCCAGACAGGCTGGTGAAGGAAAGGCATGAAAGTGCCAGCCCAGGTCACAGAATCACAGAATGGCAGGGGCTGGAAGGGACCTTCAAAGCTCATCCAGTCCAACCCCCCTGCCAGAGCAGGGTCACCCAGAGCAGATCACACAGGAACACATCCAGGTGGGTTTTGGATGTCTCCAGAGAAAGAGAGACTCCACAACCCCCCTGGGGAGCCTGTTCCAGTGCTCTGTCACCCTTGCAAGGAAAAAAAAAATCATCCTCATGTTTCCATGGAGCTTCCTATGCCTCAACTTCCACCATTGCCCCTTGTGCTGGCACTGGGCATCACCCAGCAGAGCCTGGCTCCAGCCTCCTGGCACTCAACATCTTTAGAACCATTGCTGAGGTCACCTCTCAGTCTCCTCTCCCAGCAGCACAGCCCCAGCTCCCTCAGGCTCTCCTCCTAACAGAGCTGTTCCATTCCCTTCAGCATCTGTGTGGCTCTCCACTGGACTCTCTTAAGCAGTTCTATTTCCTTCTTGAACTGGGGGGCCTCAAACTGGACACAGTACTCCAGATGTGGCCTCACCAGGGCAGGGTCCAAGCAATGGCTTTCTGTGTTCCCCTGGCACAGCAAGGTGTGGCTCATGCAATCCTGAAGCCCTCTCTTCTTGTCTAGAGAGGATCAGTTCCACTGCCCCCTTCCAATGGCCATGCAGCGCTGTCTAGTGATGGGGGAAGAGTAGATCTAGAGTAGCCAAGAGATATCCCCTTGGTTGAGGTCCATTCCCTGGAGATGGAGTTGTGCTTGGGATTGTGCCTACCCAGGTGCAGGACCTTACACTTGGCCTTGTTGAATGTCATGAGATTGGCCTGGGCACACCTTTGCAGCCTGTCCAGGTCCCTCTGGATGGATCCCTGCCCTCTAGCAAGTCCACTGTGCCACACAGGTTGGTGCCAGCTGCACACTTGCTGAGGGTGCACTGATTGCTCTGTCCATGGCACTGACAAAATCAGTGAGCTGAGTCAGCCTCTAGAAGGTAACTCGTGAGTTTGCAAGGCTGTGGTCCAGCAAATTGGGTGGAAAAAAATGAGGAGCAATCAACATTTGATGTTCTGGGATAACCTACTGTGAAAATTTGTTTGGTCTCAGTGGACATTCAGGTTTCTTGAGAGAAAAAAAGCAGCCTCAGCCCTTGAGGTGATGGTGGACCATGGACCTGAGAGATGGAGCTGCCTTTTTTAATGGCTTCTCAACACTAGAGGAAGGTGTAAGTTGGTTGGTCACACAGATCACAGAATCACAGAACTGTTTTGGTTGGAAGATGCCTCTGAGATCATTGAGCTCAACCATCAACCCAGCACCACCATGGCCACTAAACTATGTCCCCATGTGCCATGGCCACAGGTTTCTTGAACACCTCCAGGGATGGGGACTCCACCACCTCCCTGGGCAGCCTGTGCCAATCCCTGACCACTCTTGCAGCAAAGACATTTTTCCTTGTGTCCAACTTAACCTTCCCCTGGCACAGTTTCAAGCCATTTCCTCTACTCCTATCACCTGAGATTAGGGAGAGGAGATCAACCCCTACCTGGCTGCAACCTCACTTCAGGGAGCTGTAGAGAGCAATGAGGTCTCCCCTCAGCCTTCTCCTCTCCAGACTAAACACTCCCAGTTCCCTCAGCTGCTCCTCACCAAACCTGCTCTTCATCAGCTCTGCTGCCCTTCTCTGGACCTGCTCCAGCCCTCAATGTCCTTCTTGGAGTGAGAACCCCCAGACTGAATGCAGCACTTAAGCTGTGGCCTCACCAATGCCCTGTACAGGGGCACAATCACTTCCCCACTCCTGCTGGCTGCACTATTCCTGATAGAGGCCAAGATGCAGTTTGCCTTCTTGGGCACCTGAGCACCCTGCTGGCTCAGCCTGGTGCTGTGGGCAGTGTGGTTTGTTTGGCAACAGCCTGGTGGGGTTTCATGTTTGAGCCTTGGCTGGGTTCATCTCAGGTGTCCTCTCCTTGCTCTCTTCTCCAGACCCTTTGACAGCTTAGTTGCTCTGTTCTGGGCAGGCTCCAGCCCCTCCATGTCCTTCTTGGAGGGGCCAAACCAGAAACCAGTATTGGAGGTGTGGCCTTGCCAGTGCTGAAGACAGCAGGACAATCCCTGCCCTGGTCCTGCTGGCCACACCATTGCTGTTCCAACCCAGGATGCTGGTGGCCTGCTTGGTCACCTGGGCACACACTGGCTAATCTTCAGCCACTTTAATCACCCCAGGTCCTTTTCCACTGGATGGTTTCCAGCCACTCTGCCCCAAGCCTGGAGCATTCACGGGATTGTTGTGCCCCAAGTGCAGCATCTGACACTTGGCCTCACAGAACTTTGCACCAACTGGCCTCAGTCCACCAGTCCAACTTGTCCAGGTTCCTCTGCAGAGCCTTTCTACCCTCCAGCACATCAACACTGCCACCCAACTTGGTGTCATCTGCAAATCATCACCCAGAGCTGAAAAAGAAGAAATGGAGTCCAAGGCATGAAGCAAAATAACTGAGCTAAGTATCACCTGCTGACTTTGAAGAGCCCACACCAACTCTCTGCTGTGAAGCTCTGTGGTGACACTGAGTCTGCCCCAGGGGCAGGATCCAATGCCTCCAACTTTACCTATGCAAAAATGAGGTAAAGCTTTAAGCAAATCAGCATCTCCAGACAGAGAGCACCTGGCATGGGGGTATCTCATCCCAGCTAACTTGAGCCCCTCTTTGGGAGGTGCCTGCAGACCAAACCACATTAGAAGCCTAAATTTGGAGGCAGAGCTCCTTAAACAAGACAACTCCATCCTTTATTCTCCTAAGATGCTTCTCACATGAAAAGCAGGAATAATCACACTTCCTTCCTCAGCCAGCCCTTGCTCAATCACGTTCCAAAGGCTGCAAGAAGCTCAGATAGTGCAATAATGGGAACATGGAAATTGCAATAGAGTCACTTGGTTTAGCTTCCACTTCTTCCACCCTTACATTTGATTCATAACCAACACAAACAGAAGCCAACTTCTTTGTAAGTGACTTTGCTCAGGATCCTCAGAATTACAGAATACATCTGCTTGGAAGGGACTTCGGAGATCACCCAGCCCAATCCTGGACCTAGCACTGAGGGGTCAACACTAAACCATGTCCTGAAGCACCAGGTCCACAGGCTGCTTGAACACCCCCAGGGAGAGGGACTCCAGCACTGCCCTGGGCAGACCATTCCAACACTCCAGAACCCTTTCAGTGAAGGAATATTTCCTAATGTATTCCTAACATCTCCTGACCTCCCCTGGTGCAGCTTGTAACCATTTCCTTTAGTCCTGTCTCTTCTTACCCTCCTCATTCCAACCTTCCTTCAGAGAGCAATGAAGTCTCCCCTCCCTTCTCCAGACTGAACACCCCCAGCTCCCTCAGGCACCCACTCCTTACAACACTTCCACTTCTGGACAGCCAGGTGTGAGCTCTGAGGATGGGTGCCAGAACCTCTGGCATGAGCAGCTCCAAGAAAGTTTCACAAGGGTCCCACTGAAAAGCTGTAAAAAGAGTTATTTCCACCTTTGAAGACCTCAGGTGCATTTCAGGGAGCTATTTCACACCTCAGCCACATCATAACTCAGAAACCAGAGAGATAAGAGCCAACAAGCACAGCACTGCCTCGGCACTGGGAGCAGGAGGGCTGGCAACACACCAGTCACAGCCAGCACCAGTGCAGAGTGTGTGGGACAAAGCTGCCCTGCTCTCATTCACACATCAAAGCTGCATTTGCTCTTCAGCCAGTAGCAAAATTCCCTGACTGTGGAAGCAACAAAGCTTCAAGCGCCTGGTCTGAGCTCAGGTCAGAGGAGATGCAGAATGCTGCAACCTCCACTCAGCTGCTGTTGAGTGTCCCTTGCTTAGGAGCAAAGGCTGAGAGCCCTGAGGCTGTTGAGCCTTCAAAAGAGCGGCCCCAGAGGGGATGTGAGCAATGCTCAGCAAGAGCTAAAGGGTAGGGGCAAGAGGCTGGGGGCAGACTCTTGTCGGTGGTGTCTGAGCTCAGGTCAGAGAAGATGCAGAATGCTGCAACCTCCACTCAGCTGCTGTTGAGTGTCCCTTGCTTAGGAGCAAAGGCTGAGAGCCTTGGGGCTGTGAGCCTGCAGAAGAGCAGCCCCAGAGGGGATCTGAGCAATGCTCAGCAAGAGCTAAAGGGTAGGGGCAAGAGGCTGGGGGCAGACTCTTGTCGGTGGTGTCTGAGCTCAGGTCAGAGAAGATGCAGAATGCTGCAACCTCCACTCAGCTGCTGTTGAGTGTCCCTTGCTTAGGAGCAAAGGCTGAGAGCCTNGGGGCCAGACTCTTGTCAGTGGTACCCAGGGACAGGACAAGGGGCAATGGGTACGAAGTGGAAGCCAGAAGGTTCCACCTGAACAGGAGGAGAAACTTTTTTGTTGTGAGGGTGCTGGAGGCCTGAAGCAGGCTGCCCAGAGTGTCTCTAGAGAGCTTCCAACCCCACTTGGGCAAGCTGCTGTGGGTAACTCTGCTTTAGCAGAGGAGTTGGACTGGATGATCTCCAGAGGTCCTTTCCAAACCCTTACCAAGCTGGGATTCTGTGACTTTCTTAAGGAACAGAAGTAGGCTGCAATGCATCACAGACTCCCACAAGCTGAAGGCACTTGCAGAGCTCTTCTGGGCCTTTCTCCAAGTGAGTGCTTCCCTTGCTGCATGCTCAGCAATGCGAACAGGGCAGCTACATAAAGCCCACAACCAGCCTCAGGTCTCAGCAGCAACACGCAGGGGAAACTGAAACCACAGCAGCACGACAGTGTCCAGGGCAGAGTTGGCTGCACAGCTCCCCCCCACACCCCCCCCTACCCCCATTCTGCAAACTGAGACTTCCTCTTGACTTATTTTTAAAAGTGTTGTTTTCTACAATTACCACTTTTCAGGACAGGATCTGGTGTTGTCTTCACAAACAGCTACCAGGGGAATTCCACCCTCTGCCCCTCTAAAGCTGTGATGTCTTCTGGGGCTGAGAAACACACAGCTCTGAATCAGTCCCACCAAGAGCCAGCTGGGAGGGCAGCTCCTCTCTTTCTTCAAAAAAGACATTTCTCTGCATGCAACCCCAGGGAATCACTCAGGGGCCTTGCACTCAGAGATGCTCTTGCCACTGGCAAGATTCATAGAATGGGTTGGGTTGGAAGGGACCTTAAAGATCATCCAGTTCCAACATCCCTGCCATGAGCAGGGACACCTCCCACTAGAACAGGTTGCTCAAGGACTCATCCAACCTGGCCTTGAACACCTCCAGGGACAGGGCATCTACAGCCTCCCTGGGCAACCTGTGCCAATGTCTCACCCCAACCTGGCCTTGAACACCTCCAGGGACAGGGCATCCACAGCCTCCCTGGGCAACCTGTGCCAGTGTCTCACTCCAACCTGGCCTTGAACACCTCCAGGGACAGGGCATCCACAGCCTCCCTGGGCAACCTGTGCCAGTGTCTCACCACCCTCACTTGAAAGAATTGACTCCTAATATCTACTCTAAAGATGCTGCCTTCATCTCCATCTCAAAACACAGACTGCACCCTTCATCTCCACCTCCAGCTAAAAACATGGGCTGTACCCTTCATCTCCATATTCCTTCATCTCCATGATGGACAGAAAGTTCTCCACGAGCCAGCAATGTGCCCTTGTGGCCAAGGAGGCCAGTGGTGTCCTGGGGTGTATGAAGAGTGTGGCCACCAGGTTGAGGGAGGTTCTCCTCTTCCTTCACTTTGTCCTAGCTAGGTCACATCTGGAGTATTGGGTCCAGCTCTGGGCTTCCCATTTCTCTTCTTCCTCCACTCTGCCCTAGCAAGGCCACATCTGGAGTATTGGGTCCAACTCTGGGCTTGCCATTTCAGGATGGGCAGGGATATAGCTGAGTGGGTCCAACAGAGAGCTACCAGGGTGATGAAGAGACTGCACAGGAAAGGCTGAGAGCCCTGGGGCTGTTAAGCCTGGAGAAGAGCAGCTCCAGAGGGGATCTCATAAATGTTTAGAAGCATCTGCAGGGTGGGTGTCCAGAAGAAGGGGCCAGGCTCTTGTCAGTGGTGCCCTGTGTTAGGACAAAGGGCAATAGACACAAACTGGAAGCCAGAAGGTTCCATCTGAACAGGAGAAACTTCTTCGGTGTGAGGGTGCTGGAGCCCTGGAGCAGGCTGCCCAGAGGGGTTGTGGAGTCTCCTTCTCTGGAGACTTTCAAGACCCAACTGGATGTGTTCCTGTGTGACCTGCCCTAGGTGACCCTGGTTTGGCAGAAGGGTTGGACTGGGTGATCTCCAGAGGTCCATTCCAACCCCCACCATTCTGAGGTTCTATGATTGACCTGTACTAGTGGGAGGTGTCCCTGCCTATGGCAGGGGGTTGGAACTAGATGATCCTTGAGGTCCCTTCCAACCTTACCATTCTATGATTCTATGATTCCAGATTCTGTTTGTTTTTTCTCCTGTACTGTGACACTTCATGAACCACTCAAGTATCAAGTTTTGGGAGGTGAAAGACACACAGAAGGAATTTGTCTCCCTGATGAAATTAGAATGAGGTCTGTTACTTTCTGTGATGGGTTCTGAAGGAACATGCAGAAGTCCCATTTCTGGAGAAGTTGAAGGACAAGCTTCAGTTTGAGGGACAGGGAGAAAACATTCCCTGCTCTGCTTCATGCTGCAGGGTGTAAGCCCTGATGGGATGGGAAATGGGATAAACTTGATGTGCTGATGTGAGAAAAGACTTATCTGTGCCCATGAAGCCAGAGCAAGGAACACCCAGACTGAATAACAGAGCAGCCCCTGCCCCAAAAGGCCCTCAGCAGCCCTTCCAGCTCTGATGGGCCTTCCAATCTGCACTCACCAACCCCCACTGCCATCTCAACCCTGCCTCTGGGCAGATGAGAAGCTCCAGAGGTGTGTGGGAATCTCTTGGGTTTCACCACTGTAAAGTCCCTCTTGATGCTGAGCAGGAACTTCCTGAAAAGTACCAAGGAAAAAGAGACAAAGCTTCCAGCCCTACCCTGTGCTGCTCTTTATCTTCCCTCCAGCAGGGCTTTGCTCACCTTCAGACACACCAGACCAAGGTTTCTGCAGCCCATGCTTCACCTCGAGGAGTAGGCTGGAGAGCAGCCCTGAGGGACAGGACCTGGGGGTCTGGGGTGATGAAAAGCTCAAGATGAGGCTGCAGTGTGAGTGCAGCCCAGACAGCAACTGTGTGCTGGGCTGCAGCAAGNCCTGATTATGATTCTATGATCTTGAAGGTCCCTTCCAACTCAAACTACTCTGGCATGCTACGATTAATGACTGCCAGTGCTGCAGGGGGACTTGACTGTGTTTGTAAGAGGGGATGGGATTTGGTTTTCCTTCAGACCCTGACTGTTTCTATACCCTCTCAGCACAAGATGCCAGAGTTAATTTCTGCTTGGGTCAGTCTGTATCACAACAGCCAAGGTGAAAGTTTCACCCACCAGCAGAGTCAGTTAGCAGCTCAATGCTAAGCCCCAAGAAGATAGAGGCAGGAGACAGTGATGACATTTGGCACAGCCTGGCTGGGTGCCATCAGCAGTAGGTAATGGAAACTCCAGGGCTACTCTTCAGGGAAAGTGGAAGTTCAACAGAGAAGTGGTAGTATCACAGGAGAGGACCAGGGAGAAAAAAAGGAAAAAAAAAAAGAAAACCAAAAAGCAAAACCCCAAAACCAGAAAATGTGTCATTTAGAGGGGACAAAAAAAGGTTTTTCCCCAAATGATGGCAGTAGCCCAAGCAGCACTGCCAAGGAGGAAGAGCTTACAAATTCTGGTTACAACTATCTCAGGGGTGGGTGTCAGGAAGATGTGGTCAGACTCTCCTCAGTGGTCCTCAGTGACAGGACAAGAGGCAACAAGCACAAACTCCACCATAGGAAGTTTCATCTAACCATGAGGAGGAACTTCTCCACTGTGAGGGTGGCAGAGCCCTGCAGCAGGCTGCCCAGAGAGGTGGTGGAGTCTTCATCTTTGGAGACTTTCAAAGCCTGCCTGGATGTGTTCCTGGGTGACCTGCCCTGCGTGATCCTGCTCCTGCAATGGGGTTGGATCTCCAGAGGCCTCCTCCAACCTGTGATGGACATGGCAGTGTCAAACAGTTCTCTAGGGTGACACAGACCAAAAGGTGACATCCCTGTTGGAAGGGTCTTACAGTGACTCACTTCTTTAAAATTCAGGAGACAGAGCACTGGAGCAGGCTGCCCAGGGGTGTGTGGAGTCTCCCTCTCTGGAGGTATTCAAGACTCACCTGGATGCATTCCTGTGTGACCTGCCCTAGGTGATCCTGCTCTGGCAGGGAGGTTGGACTGGATAATCTTTGAGGTCCCTTCCAGCCCCTAAGCTTCAGTGGTCCTCTGAAAGGGGACAACACTCATTTCCATGCTCAGCAGCAGGCACTCTCCCACACAGGACACCTGGACTCAAGGTCTATGCCCAGACATAGCAGACTTTGAGCTCCCTCCCAAGCTGAACACTTCACTGAGAGTGAAGATCACAGAATCACAGAACTTTAGAGGTTGGAAGGGAGTTCCAGAGATCATCCAGTCCAACTCCCCTGCCAAGGCAGAACCCCTAGGGTAGTCCACACAGGAATGCATCCAGGCAGGTTTTGAAAGTCTCCGGAGAAAGAGACTCCACAACCTCTCTGGGCAGCCTGCTCCAGGGCTCTGTCACTCTCACTCTAAAGAAGTTTCTCCTCATGTTGAGCTGAAACCTTCTCTGTTCCAGTTTGTAGCTGCTGCTCCTTGGCTTATTGCTGCTGAGCACCCAAAAGAGCTTGGCCCCAGGCACTTGACCCCCACCCCAAGCTGAAGATGCTACAAGAGTCTCCAGCTTGGAAGGGAGCCCAGCACTAACTCCAGGCATGGACCTCAGCCCCAGCTGAGCCATCTGCTTTCTCCAGTGGCTGCTGTGTCCATGGTACTTCTTTCAACATGGCCCTTGGGGACAATCCATTTTGCCTGTGCAAGGTGACACATGGGTGGCACTATCATGCTTGGGACAGCACCAAACACAAAGGGAAACAGCAAAACCACAACAGCATCAAACATTTTCATAGAATCATAGGATCAACCAGGTTGGAAGAGACCTNGCTGGCAGCTTCCAGTCTTCAGGCACCTCTCCAGTGAGACAGGACTGTGGATAAATGATGGAGAGCAGCTTGGGCAGCTCATCTGCCAGCTCTCCCAGCACCCTAGGATGGATCCTATCTGGTCCAATAGACTTGTGAGGATCCAAGTGGCTCAGCAGGTCATCAACTACTCCTTGTTCCATTGACCCAGCAGCCTACTGGGCCTCTCCAAACTCTTCTTAAGACTTCCTGACCCCCAAAAAGCCAACTCATGTTGCTCCCTGCTCTGCTACCCAGGCTTACATGGAGGGGTGCTGGGTTTTAGGGGCTTGGTTTGGGAGGTTTATTTCAAAAATCATCTTTTTCAGGAGGAGGTTTAATGGCCATGGTGCTGTTGGGTTGTTTGGTTGGACTCAATGACAGGCTGGGGCATGATGAGATTGAGAGCAGCCCTGCAGCAAAGGGCTTGAGGGTGCTGGTGGGCGAGAAGCTGAACGTGAGCCAGCAGTGGGCACCTGCAGCCCAGAAGCCAACAGCAGCCTGGGCTGCATCCAAAGCAGCATGGCCAGAGATGGAGAGAGGGGATCCTGCCCCTTGCTCTGCTCTGCTGAGACCTCACCTGCACTGCTGTGTGCCAGCTGTGGGGCCCCAAACACAAGAGAGACATAGACCTGCTGGAGAGGGTGCAGAGGAGGCCACAAAGATGATCAGAGGACTGGAGAACCTCCTCTGTGAGGACAGACAGAGGGAGTTGGGGTTGCTCAGTCTGGTGAAGGCTCCAGGGAGACCTTAGAGCAACTTTTCAATATCTGAAGGGGACCTACAGGAAGGCTGGGGAGGGACTGTTCAGAAGGGCTTAGAGTGATAGGACAAGGGGCAATGGTTTGAGACTGAAGCAGGGCAGATTTAGGTTGGACATCAGGAGGAAGTTCTGCACACTGAGAGTGGTGAGACACTGGAACAGGTTGCCCAGGGATGTGGTTGAGGCCCTGGGAATAGGTTGCCCAGGGATGTCACTGGAGACATTAAAAGTCAGGCTTGATGTGGTCCTGAGCAACCTGATCTAGCTGGAGATGACCTTGCTGAATGCAGAGGGGTTGGGTAGGATAACCTTTGAGGGCCCCTCCCAACCCAATGCAATCTGTGAGTCTTAGAGGGCCTTTCATAGAATCATAGAATGGTAAGGTTGGAAGGGACCTCAAGGATCATCCAGTGCCAACCCCCTGCCATAGGCAGGGACACCTCCCACTAGCACAGGTCACTCAAGGCCTCATCCAACCTGGCCTTGAACACCTCCAGGGAGGGAGCAGCCACAACCTCCCTGGGCAACCTGTGCCAGTGTCTCACCACCCTCACTGCAAACAACTTCCTCCTAACATCCACTTTCAATCTCCCCTCTGCCAGTTCAAACCCACTGCCCCTTGTCCTGTCATTGCAAGACCTTCTCATTAGTCCCTCCCCAGCCTTCCTGTAGCTCCCTTCAGATGCTGGAAGGCCACTCCAGGGTCTCCTGGAAGCCTTCTCCTCTCCAGGCTGCAGAGCCCCAACTCTCTCAGCCTGTCCTCACAGCAGAGCTGCTGCAGCCCTCTGAGCATCTTCGTGACCTCCTCTGGACTGGCTCCAACACTTCCATGTCCTTCCTGTGCTGGGAGTTCCAAAACTGCACACAGCACTCCAGCCAAAACAATTCTGTGATTGGCCTTAACACAGGCAGGGACCATCCCCATCCTGCAACCAAGCAAAGCAGCAGGGAGCAGATGCAAAAGTCCCTCCCTGAGTGGACCCCAACCTCTGCCCCACAGCACAGCTCCCTCAGGAGGAAGGGCAGCAGGAGCTGATGCTAATTCCTTCAGCCTGCTTGGGCAAACAAGTTTACACGTGAGACCTCAATTGGCTCCACCTCTGCTTAACTCCTCCAGCTGTGGAACAAAGCAAGTGCAAGACAAAGCCCTGCAAACAACCACAAACAAGCAGCGTGACCATTGCGAGGGCTTTGTGTGAGCTGCACTGCCAAGCCCACTAAACAGATTAACTTACAGCATAAACAAGCAAGTAAATCTTTCCCCCCAAGGCCCTCTGCATCCAAAGGAAGCTTTAGAAGTTGCTTTCTGCCATTGTGGAGGCCCTGCTGGGAACTCGGGAGCCTTTTCAGTCCCTGGCTTGGTTGCCCAAAGCCTTCAATTTACTTCCAGCGCTGCTGGCTGCTGCACCACAAAAGACAAGATGATGGCAAGGATGTTTTTTTGGCTGTTCCTCAGCAACCTCAGGCCAAGGGCAAGCAGGACTGTGATTCACATGTGCTTCCAAAGTGCATAGAAGGGTGTGAAACCCTCTTGGGTCAGAAGACTCAGTAACAACCACGGCCACACCATCATAATTGATGGGAAGAAAGGAAGTCTCCAAAACAAGAGGCAGACCAAGGAGATCCAACACTGAATGGGCATTGGAATGGGCTGCCCAGGGAGGTGGTTGAGTCACCAACCCTGGATGTGGAGCTTGAGGATATGGTTTAAGGGTGAACTGTGTAGAGTAGGGATAATGGTTGGATTTGATGATCCCAGGGGATCTTTTCCAGCAGGAATGTTTTTGTGGTTCTGTGAACGCTGTGAGGGCCTGCAGAGGTTAACCCTACCAGGATGCTCAGCTCTTGAGCATCTTAGAGTGGCTTCAGTTGGAAATGACCTTCAAGATCACTCAATCCAACCATTCTCTGACTCTACCAAGGCTGCTGCTAACCCACGGCCCACAGCACC
Organism: Ramphastos sulfuratus; assembly: GCA_013399055.1. Taxonomy (NCBI): domain Eukaryota; kingdom Metazoa; phylum Chordata; class Aves; order Piciformes; family Ramphastidae; genus Ramphastos; species Ramphastos sulfuratus. The sequence goes on from WBNM01020309.1 coordinate 49,300, forward strand.
AGCATCTCTGCCTCTCTGAAACACCTCCAGGGATGGGCATTCAACCACCTCCCTGGGCAGCCTGTGCCAGTCTTTGAGGACCCTTTCAGGGAAGAAATTTCTTCTAATGTCCAACCTAACTCTCTCCTGGCACAATTTCAGACCACTTCCTCTCTATCACCTGAGACTGATAGGGAGAAGAGAACAACTCCCACCTGGCTCCAAACTCCTTTCAGGAAGCTCTAGAGAGCAATGAGGTCTTCCCTCAGCCTCCTTTTGTCCAGACTAAAATAAACACAGTTCCCTCAGCAGCTCCTCTTAAGACTTGCTTTACAGGTCTTCAAGCACTGAAACATCCCAGCAGCATCCCCACTTGTTGTTTGAGAGGGCCATGACAAGCCTAGGGCATGAAACCTTGCCACAGCCTGTGTTCACCTCTGGGAAGCAGCAGGCTCAAGCTGTGCTGGAGGCCACCACCACATCCCAGATGTGTCAGACCCTGCAGATGTGGAGAAGAACAAGCTGGATGACAAAAAGATGCTGTGACTGGAGAGCTTGAGGCCATCCATTCCCAGCCTCCAGGTGTGTGCTGCACTAGCAAAAGTGGGCTTAAGTCCACAGGGTCTTTTCTTCACACCATCTGAGTTCCCCAAAGGATTACCAGTGTGCACTTGCAGCCCAGAGAGCCAAGCAGAGCCTGGGCTGCACCAANTTGGAACTGTATGATCCTTTAGGTCCTTTCCAGCCCTGGCAATCCATGATTCTATGATCACAGACCCATCAGCATTCAGACCACATCCACCTGGGAACAACTTGCATTGACTAACACACAGGCATTTTAGTGAGCATGGTGGTCCTGGGTAGAAGACTGGACTTGATGACCTTGGAGGTTTTCTCCAACCTTCAGGAGTCTATGAATAAGCAGCTCTCTGGGGACCTTTGGCTTGTTGGCTTTGATTGGAAACCAGCTACTTGATCCAGGCATGGAAACCTCAAGCAGGAGCTCTGAGTGAGCAGAAGTCACACAGATGGATGAGGAGCAGCAGGTAGGTCAGCCAGGCAAGGTCTACAAGGAGAGGGTTTGCTTGGTTAGACTCCAAACCCTCCAGACCCAAGAGCTGCCATAGCCCCACCAAGGCAGCCATGGGTGGTGAGAGGCTGCACACAGCTTTGACAGGAGGGGGTTGGACTCCATCTCGAGGTTCCTTCCAACCCCCAGCATTCTAAGATCTCTACCAGCCTGTGAGGTTTACTGACACAGACACCCAGGCTGAAGAAGCATTTGTGAAGTTCCACATGCACAGGCTGCCAGAAACAATGAGAAAAGGAAAATGCCACCTGAATGGACCTGAGCTTGTTTGCAAAGAAGCCTCTGAGCTGGAAGGGTTTAAATAAGCACAGAGCAAGGGGACAAGCAGCTGAAAAGGGAAGCATTTCATCTCAATTTGAGACAAAGAATGGGCCTTGGTGGAGGGCATGAAAAACACTTCAGCAAGCTCAAGGCAATGTGGGCTTTCCTGAGGCATGGCTGCAGCAGCCCTGCAGAGGTACAGCAGCCCTGCAGAGCTGCAGTAGCTGTGCCTCAGGAAAGCCCACATTGCCTTGAGCTCGCTTCAGGATCATAGAATCATTGTCAGGGGTGGAAGGGACCACAAGGATCATCCAGTTCCAACCCCCTGCCATGGGTAAGGACCCCCTACCCTAGATCAGGCTGGCCACAGCCTCATCCAGCCTGGCCTGAAACACCTCCAGGGATGAGGCTTCCACCACCTCCCTGGGCAACCTGTTCCAAGGTCTCACCACCCTCATGCTGAAGAGCTTCTTCCTAACATCCAGGCTGAATCTACTCATTTCCAGCTTTGTTCCATCCCCCCAGTCCTATCACTCCCTGACACCCTAAAAAGTCCCTCCCCAGCTTTCTTGTAGCCCACTTCAGATACTGAAAAGTCACAGTAAGGTCACCTGGGAGCCTTCTCCTCTCCAGACTGCACAGCCCCAACTTCCTCAGTCTCTCCTAACAGCAGAGCAGCTCCAGTCCTCTGAGCATCCTCATGGCCCTTCTCTGGACACCTTCCAGCACATCCACATCCCTCTTGTCCCAGGGGCTCCAGAACTGGATGCAGTACTCCAGGTGGGGTCTCAGCAGTGTGGAGCAGAGGGGCAGGATCACTTCCCTGGCCCTGCTGCCCACACTGCTCTTGCTGCAGCCCAGGCTCTGGTTGCTCTCTGGGCTCATCTAGTTCCAACCCTCTTGCCACATGTAGGGACACCTCCCAGCAGACCAGGCTGCTTGAGTTGCTGCCCAGCCTGCCCTTATTAATAGTCACAGCCCCACGGGCAGGGTGACATTCACATCTGTGGCTTATAAACATCTGCAGCCCTTTCTACTGCCCAGCACAGCTGGGGAGGGAGCACTGGACCAGCTCTTGCCCAGGCACACAGTGGAGCATCACCAGCCCCATTCCGGGAACAGTGTGGTGCAGGTGAGCCACACAGCTGCCCCGGGCAGGATCTGGCCACCAGGCTCTGTCTCACCAGCAGGAAACTTAGATCTGGGTGACCTTTCAGATGTGGCAGGTCAAATGCAGCAGTCACATTTGCAAGAAGAGGACACCTGAGATGAACCCAGCCAAGGCTCAAACATGAAACCCCACCAGGCTGTTGCCAAACAAACCACACTGCCCACAGCACCAGGCTGAGCCAGCAGGGTGCTCAGGTGCCCAAGAAGGCAAACTGCATCTTGGCCTCCATCAGGAATAGTGCAGCCAGCAGGAGTAGGGAAGTGACTGTCCCCCTGTACAGGGCATTGGTGAGGCCACAGCTTAAGTGCTGCATTCAGTCTGGGGGTTCTCACTCCAAGGACATTGAGGGGCTGGAGCAGGTCCAGAGAAGGGCAGCAGAGCTGATGAAGAGTCTGGAGAGCAGGTTTGGTGAGGAGCAGCTGAGGGAACTGGGAGTGTTTAGTCTGGAGAGGAGAAGGCTGAGGGGAGACCTCATTGCTCTCTACAGCTCCTTGAAGGCAGGTTGCAGCCAGGTGGGGGTTGATCTCCTCTCCCTAATCCAGTCTCAGGTGATGGAGAGGAAATGGCTTGAAACTGTGCCAGGGGAAGGTTAAGTTGGACACAAGGAAAAATGTCTTTGCTGCAGAGTGGTCAGGGATTGGCACAGGCTGCCCAGGGAGGTGGTGGAGTCTCCATGCCTGGAGGTATTCAAGAAACCTGTGGCCATGGCACTTGGGGACACGTTTTAATGGCCATGGTGGTGTTGAGTAGATAATTGGACTGGATGATCTCAGAGGACTTCTCCAACCCAAACAATGCTGTGATTCTCTGATCCAACAGACCCAGCTCTCCTCCAGCTACCCATCTGCAGCCTCAGCCTAGCATCCCCTTGCTACGCAGGTGAGGGAGCAGATCATCCAACTCCAAAGCCTAAACTGCTTTTTTTGGGTTGTTTTGTTGTTGGTTTGTTTTGGTTTTTTTTTTTTCCTTTTTCTCCCCCAGCAGAGCTTGAAATCAGAGATTACCAAGCCTGCAGGAGCTCATGCCTGGCCACTCATGTATTCCAGATGCACATGCTACAGCAGGGCCTTGCCAAACAGGATACAAGGCGCAAGGAACGAAAAGCATTTTATCTTGCAAAGCTTTTCCAAGAGGGTATTAGAAACAATGGGGAGGAAATACAAAATTAACACTAGAGAAGAGCAATTGGCAGTGCCCCTCACGAGGCTGTTCTTCGTTTACAAGGCTGCCTATTCAGTAGCTTTCATTAGGAAAATGGCATGGAGGAGCCCATTCCCAACGGTGTCCCTGCTTCCTAATTAAGCTGCGGCTTTTCCCTCACGGGGGGAGGCACCACAAGCACCACAATCCCCATTTCATCACACCCTGGCTGCTGAAAACCCTGCACTGAAAGCCTCCCAGGAGTCACACAGGCACGTCATCAGGGAGGCCAGTTCTCACATCGTGCTAATTGGTGGCCAAAAATGAGATCAGAGGAAGGGAAACATTGTTTTGAAGGGTTGGTTTGGGGTTTTGTGCTAGGAAAGGAGCTCAGGAGGTGCAGTCCCACCCCAGGCTCCCACTCAGGAGGATGTGAAGAAGGCTCAGAGCCAGCAATGAGTACTGATGGGAGGTCTCATCCAGCCCTTCTGCAGCATGGGGGGATGACCACCATGTCCTCATGAGTTTCATACCTACACCACCAGCTGCATTCTTTGTAGTAACACAGAATGGTTTGGGTTGGAAGGGATCTTAAAGATCATCCAACTCCAACTCCCTGCCATGGGCAGGGACATCTCCCACTTCTCAGGTTGCTCAAGGCCTCATCCAACCTGGCTTTGAACACACCTCTAGAGAGGAGGCATCCACAGTCTCCCCAGGCAACCTGTTCCAATGTCTCACCACCTTCACTGTAGACAATTTTGTCCTCCTCTAGTCTAAATCTGCCCTCTTCCAGATTCAGTCCGTTTCCTCTCACTCTATCCCTACAAGCCCTTGTTAAAAGTCTCTTTCCAACTCTCCTTTAGACTCCTTCAGGTACTGCAAGGCTGCTCTAAGGTCATCTAGTGTCCAGTGCAGGTTCAAAGCCACGATGGGAGCAGAGTTCAGACACAGCAGAGTCTCCCATCACTCAAAACCAATCTCAGGGCACTCACCTGAGTGGCTCTCCCCGACTCGGGCACCATTTTCCACTTGCAGAACAACAATGCAACAATGAGCATCCTCATCACACCAGCAACAGCTCCGTGGGCACCCAAAACAGAGAGGTCAAAGCTAACCCAGCTGAGTTGCAGCACGACAAGGCCACAGTGGCCCACTCATGCCACAAGGTGGCTGTCACAGTTTGGTCCCTGCCATGGCTGGAGCAACTGTGCTGATGGCAAAACTGCTGGTGCAGTTGGCATCCCTTGGCCCCAAGGGCTGCTGCAGCATGGGGAGCTCACCCCAGCAGAGCAACCCAGAGCACCTTTGGTCTGGATTCAGTTCTTCTTTCTCAGTGCAAAATGCACATCTTCATTTTCACCTTCACCAAAGTGCACAAGGTGACAGTCTGGGGTTGCTTATCTCCAAATTGGGGTGCCCTCATCTCCTGGGGGGAGAAGGACCAGGCAGCTGCACCATCCTACAGCACCAGAGTCTGCTGGTGAGAAGCACTAACACCCCACCCCAAAGTGATGCACACTGGCATTAACTGACTCCACCAGACTTCATTGAGTCCAACCACACTCTAGCTCTGTGAAGTGCTTCATTATCTTAAAGATCTTTCCCAACTAAACTGATTGTGTGATTACAGCTTCTCCCTCTGCACAATCACCTCTCATCCACTTTCTTCTCACCCTGACCAGGCTGTGGAGCCAGGGAAGGCAGATTAGTGAGCTCCCCACCACCACCACTTCAACTCATCAGGACAACATCGTGAGGCTGCAGCAAACACAGCCTTGGCTCATGGTGCAGCAGACCAGGCTCTGAAGCCTGCAGAGCATCACCCAGCCCAGCTCCAAAGGATGCACCCAGGCATCACCTCAGCCCTCCAAGCAGCCTCATGTAGTCACTGTGACTGAGGGATGTAACCACTGCCATCACCACCGCCCTGCTCGCGCTCTTTATCTTCTCATCTTTCTAGGTTTAAGCTTGAATCTGAGTAACACCCAGAGCCCCAAAACACTTCACAGTTGTGTTTTGGAAACAATCTGCAACTCCATCCAAGGTTTTGCTGTGAACATGGGGGAAAAAAAACATACAAAACCAAACAAACACAACCAGAACCCTCCAACAAACACGAAAATTAAAGTCTTGGTTCTGCACATCCCTGGAGTTTGTAGGGATCTGCATCAACCCAAAATTTAGAAAAAAAAATAATCTAATTAATTAATTTAGGAAGATCAAATAAGCTGCAGCTGGGCAGCACCAGCCCCCTTCAACAGCAGAGGAAGCAGCACCAGTCTGCAGCTGCCTGAGCAGGCTTTTGCTGCACCGAGAGTAGAGCAGCACCGAAAACAAGGCATTAGCAGAGCTGAGGGGTGCTGGGCTGGCTGCAGGGAGATTTTAATAAACATGAAAACAAAGGTCTGAAATCTCTTTTCTCCTGCTTTCATTCGTGATCTGAGTCAGCCTGGCCTTTTCCTCCCTTAGGGCTTGCAGCCTGCAAAGGAGCTAAACATCCTTTTGGGGAGCCTGCTGCAGAAGGGAGTGTAGCAGGAGGCCAGGCTGGGGTCTGGGTACCTTCCAGTCCCTTAACGAGGAGTTGCTGGTGACACTAAGGCCACAGAACCACAGGATTGTTTAAATTGGAAAAGACCTTTAAGATGATCAAGTTCAATCATTCTCTACCTCTACCAAGTCTGGTATCATGTGGCTGTCACTCTCCGGTCCCCTGAGCTCCACAGCCTGGTCAGGGAGAGAAGAATCAGAGAATCACAGAACCACCCAGGTTGGCAAAGCCCCTTAGGATCACCAAGTCCAACCTAGAACCCTACTCTACAAGACTCACCCTAAACCATAGCCCCAAGCACCACATCCAAACGGCCTTTAGACACATCCAGGGTGGGTGACTCCACCACCTCCCTTGGAGGGGGGAGGAGGGACTTGAAAAGTGTTGGAGGTGCTTGTGCAGAGGGAGAAGCTGGAAAAGACCTTAAAGATCTTCAAATCCACCATTCTCTAACTCCATTATGAAGTCTGGTGGAGTCTATTAATGCCAGTGTGCACCACTTTGGGGTGAATGTTTGGGCTCCTCACCAGCAGTCCCTCACTGCAGGATGCTGCAGCTGGCAGTTCCCTCCTTCCCCCTGGAGATGAGGGCAAATCAAAACTGTTGCCTGGTGCCTTTTAAACACCTCCAGAGATGGGAATTCACCCAGCTGCCAGGCCAGCCTGTTCCAGCCCTTGAGAATCCTGAAGCACCTGATGGGAGATGTTCCTTTGTGGGGACGACCCTCAGGTGCATGAAGCAGCCCAGGGACATCTCAGGGCTGGCACATGCCCAGACTTCATTGCCAGTGGGGGTGACACACTGCTGGGCTTGTCACATCCCAAACCACATCCTGTTGCCAAAGTAGGGCCCTCCCCGGGGTTACACCTCCACCCCGTAGGGCTGTGGGCACCCGGCGGAGGGTGCCAGGGAGTACCAGGCAACTTGGAGCCCTCGAGTGTGCAGCCCAGCACAGACAGCTCCTTCTGCAGTGATGCTGGTGACTCACTGCCAGCCCCCACCAAAACTCCAGCAGGGAGCTGGAGAGCCCCCGGGATTTCCCGGGGACCCGGGCACGGTGAGGTGGTCCCCCGGGGCCATGCACGGCCGGGCCCCGAGCAGCAGCTCTGTGGGGCAGCTCGGAGCAAAACAAGCAGCAGTCCAGAAATGAGTCATGGCAGGGGGGCCCCAGCCCTGCCCGCGGGGTGACACTGGCTGCTCCCGACCGGGGGCACGGTGGCACACGAAGCCCTCCCCCAAGCCTGGGCTGCAAGGGGACCCCGAGGGAGACATGGAACAGAGTCTGCTTCCAAGGTCGCAAGGGAACTCCTCAGCCTCTGGCTGCCACTCTCCCACGGGTGGGTTCAAGTGGAAGCCCCCAGCAACACAGGACCCCCCCATCACTCCCATCCGCGTTACTTGGACAGTCCCTTTGTAAGCAGCCCCCCCCCCCCCCCAAAAAANCGTTCGCGGTCCCCCCAACCTGTTGGGCGCTTGCGGCCGGCGCTCCCTGCCCATCCTCGGCGCGGCCCGGCAGGCCGGGCTGGGCTAAGCTGCACGGCCACACTCCGCTCCCGGCGGACGGCACCGGCGGCACCGGGGCGGGGCTGGCGGCGGGACACTCCCCGCACGTGTGAGCACAGCGGCCCCGGCGGGCGGCTCTGCACCTGCCCTCTATCCACTCCTTCAGCCACCCCTCCTTCCCTATCTCCCTCCCTCTCTTGCCGCCCCTTCCACCCCTCCATCCATCCCTCCATCCATCCATGCATCCATCTCTCCACACCTCCGTCCTTCTCTCTACCCCTGCCTCCATCCATCCTTGGTTCATCCATCCACCTCTCCACTCCTCCATCCCTCCATCCATTCATTCATCCATCCTCACACCTATCTGTCCCCCACCCCTTCCTCTTCCACTCCTCACTTTTTTGCTCATCCACTCCTTCATCTATCCCTTCCTCCTGACATTCTGCCAGTCATCCATCCATCCATCCATCCATCCATCCTTCCATCCATCCATGCACCTTTCCATTCTTCTATCCATCTACCTTCCATCAATTCATTTCCCTTCCATCCCACCACCATGTTAATCATGCATCTCCCCTTCTCTCCACCAATCTCTTCTTCTTTCCCTCCATCCATGCATCTTTCCAGCCTCCATCCACCACTCCTTCCTTCCCTCCACCCATCTGTCCATCCCTCCAACCTCTGTGTTTGCTCATCCCTCTCTCATTTCCTCCATGCTTCCATTCTATGTTTAATGTGAGCTTTGTTTCCTGCAAAACAGATCCAGAGAAGAACAACAAAGAAGGTGAAGGATCTGAAGAACAGAGCTGGTGAGGAGCAGCTGAGGGAGCTGGGGGTGTTTGGCCCAGAGAAGAGGATGCTGAGGGGAGACCTCATTGCTCTCTGTAGTTGAAGTGAAGCAGGGATTGGTCTCCTCCCTGGTCTCAGGTGATGGAGGGAGAGGCAATGGGCTGAAATTGTGCCAGGGAGGCTTAGGTTGGAGATGAGGAAAAATTTCTTTGCTGCAAGAGTTGTCAGGGATTGGCACAGGCTGCCCAGGGAGGTGGTGGAGTCCCCACCCCTGGAGGTATTCAAAACATACATGGCTATGGCACTTTGGAACATGATTTAATGGTCATGGTGGTGCTGGGCTGATGGTTGGACTGGATGATCTTAGATCTTCCAACCAAAACAATTCTACAATTCTATGGTCCCTGCTGAAAGATCACTCAGCACCTCCCTGACATCACAAAGCCACTCATAGCCTGGACTGGGTGACACCAGGCCGAAGATATGCTGCTGATTCCTGCTTTGGTGACACCTGGGAATGGCCTTTTCCTGCTGCCTTCAAGGCTGATCCTGAGAAAGGGCCTGAGCCACCTCCACCACTGGCAATACTCACCCCCACACCACCCCAGTGCCCCATCTGCTGCATGGCCTTGGCAGCAGACACAGCCAAGCTGAGGTCACAGGCAGGGGCAAGATTCTGCCTTTGTGTTTCTCTGTGGGCTTCAGTTTTTCGGAAGAGAGTGACCACTGCTGCTGCTGTTCCGAGACTTGAAAGCTGCTGGGGGGCAGAAACAGCCCAGTGAGATTCCAGTGAATTTCATAAAAAGCCAACCCAGTCAGAACCAAAATCCCCTGCTGTGGGTGAGCAGCTGAGACAACCACCTGCAGGACACACCACAGAACCATAGAACTCAACAGGCTGCCCAGAGAGCCTGGGGAGTCTCCTTCTCTGGAGACATTCAAAACCCACCTGGATTCATTCCTCTGTGACCTACTCAAGGTCGTCCTGGCAGGGAGCTTGGACTGGATGAGCTTTCGAGGTCCATTCCAACCCCTAATGTTCTGTGATCGGGTTGGAAGGGGCCCTCAAAGGTCATCTTGTCCAACCCCCCTGCAGTCAGCACAGACATCTCCAGCTAGATCAGGTTACTCAGGGCCCCAGCAAGTTTGAGCTTGAGTGTCTCCAGGAACAGGGTCTCCACTGCATCCCTGGGCAACCTGTTCCAGTGTCTCCCCACCTTCACTGTGCAGAACTCCCTCCTGATGTCCAGCCTAAATCTCCCCTGCTCCTGTTTCAAACCATTTCTCCTCATCCTATCCACACAGGCCCTTCTGAACAGTTCCTTCCCAGCCTTCCTGTAGGTCCTCTTTGGATACTGAAATGCTGCTGTAAGGGGTCCCCAGAGTCTTCTCTTCTCCAGGCTGAGCAGTCTCAACTCTTCCAGCCTATCCCCACAGCAGAGGTGCTCCAACCCTCCTTGTTGCCTCCTCTGGACCCTCTGCAGCAGGTCCATGTCCTTGGTGTGCCGAGGGCCCCAGCTCTGGACACAGTGCTCCAGGTGAGTTCTCAGCAGAGCAGAGGGCAGAATCTCCTCTCCCCTTCTGTGGGCCACCCTTTTGATGCAGCCCTGGATGCCGTTGGCGTTCTGGGCTGAAGGTCACCATGCAGGACAGCAGCGCTCAGCACCCCCTGCTGTCACCCAGACTAGCTGCAGTGCCAAGGCATCTCCCTGCCTCCCTGATCACTCCGCACAGGGGGATCGACCTTCATCAGCTGAGCAGCCACCAGCAGTTCAGAAGAAATCCTTCATCAGCAAAAACAGCAGGAAGGGGAAAGTCTTGTGTCACAGTGCCACCTGTCCCCAGACACTGCCCTGCAGAGCAGCCAAATAGTCAGGTGTAAAAACCTTTGTGCCACAGCCTCCTCTGGGCATGAGATCTTTTTGCACAAGCTATAAAGGCTGGGTTCAGTTTTTGGGTTGCCAGCCTGCTTTCTCCCACCCCTTGTGTCCCATTCCCACCTCCTTGTTTCACACTCAGCTTTTCATCAGGTCTGTCCCTGAACTGGAGGATTTGGGGCACATCAGAGGGCTCAATCTACAGAGGCCAAAGTTCTCTGGGTGTCAGAGCTGCAGCATATCCCCTCCCATCTTATGCCCTCCCCACATGATGTTCTGTAGCTGCTTGTTTTGCTCCTTGGTGCATGCTGCAGCCTGAGGAAGTTAGCAAAAATGGTGGCTCAGGGGAGCTCGTGTTGGAGGAAGGAAGCAGAAGAGAACAGGGAGGTGCCAGGCCATGCCCCAGCCACTGCCAAGAAGGCTGCTGCAGCTTGAAGGGACAGAAGAGACAAACAGCAGCATAGTAACCACCAGGCTGGAGCAAACACCTTCAGGGCAGGGCTCTAGAGGCACCTCCAAGAGCTGCCAACACCAATGCTCAGGAGCTCCTGGGAGCAGGGTGCTGCTCTCATCCTTATCCTGAACTCATCTGAGTTCAGGAGAGCCTGGGGATAACAGTTCCATGCTCCAGGGTGACAGCAGGACAGCAGGAAAGGATCTCAGGTGGCTTTTAGGTAGTGCACAGATTGCAGGGGAAGCAGCTCAAGTCTGTCCCATGTGGCATCAACCCTACCCATGTGGCAGGGTTGCAGTCAGGGTGGCTGTGGTGACACTGGCAGTGATGGCAAAGCTGAACAGCTCCAGCCAGGCATGAGCTGGGCACAGCTCAGCTGTGCAGCTCCAGAGCTTGGTTCCTTCTCCTCCAGCTGCCTGACCAATGCAAGCCTGGGAGGAGGAAGCTGAGGCTGAACTGTGGTGACACAATTATTTAGACCTTTGTGTTCTCTGTGCTGCTGTAAACACGCCAGGGGCACGTGATGCAAAACTCTGACCTGGGGTAAACTCCCTCTGCCAGGGCAAACATGGGGCTGGCACCTCTGCTGGACAAGCTCTGTGCTGGAGACACAGAGCTGCCAGCACTGCTCTGCCATTGTGCTCAGATGGTCCTCACACAGTGGATGTGATGAGGTAAAGAGACCCAAATATAGAATCATAGAAT
>WBNM01020312.1:0-40616 GCA_013399055.1 Ramphastos sulfuratus
ATTTGATTAAACACACTGTGATTTTTCCTGTAAAGTTGCATGTAATGTTTGGGGTGGAAGGACTATATGCACATCTATACATAAAGAACACATAAGGGAAAAGAATCCAACAACTTTAAATTATAATATAGACAAACCTCGTACTCAATTTAATCATCACAAACTGGCACAGAGACACATCCTTTTGTTCTGCTCTCTCACATTCCACAATGGATCTGTATGGATTTTGCTCACAAGGAATATTAAAGTAGTAAACTTTCTTCCCTTCACATTCCTACACACCCATAAGTAGGGTGGCAAGTAAAAGAAGTGTATGTCAGAAGTTCTCCAGCTGTTCCCCACACTCAGCACTCATTCCGTTTCAAGGATACTGCTCACTCAGTTTTCTTTATTCAAAACACACCATAAAAAATAACAACTAAAGGATAGAAAATTTCTCATGAGGCTTGTATACCTTTATTTCACACTCTTCTTGCTGCCACACCCTCATGCAGCTCTTTACTATTCATCTCTAAAATGCACACAATACTGCAGTACAAATAACTGCTTCCTTTCAAGCGCTGCCCAATATCACTACCAGTCTGTCTTCTGCCCCACACAACTCACCAAAGTCTGATTTTAAGTGGTCAGCTGCTCCTGCCAATGCTTCTTTCATCTGTTAACTCAGATTTATGGGGCCTCCAGACTTGGTTTCCCACACCCTTGATAACTGTTCCTTCTGTTGGCCAGCCCCTTTTTTTTTCTGATTGCCTCCTCCTCTTCCTCTACATGTTTCAATATTAATTCAAAATGAAATATGTGCAGAAGGAGGAGTGCCAGCTAACAAATATGTATTTGAAATATTTCTGAAGAGCAGAGGCTTACTTCTGCATCCTACAGGCATCTGTCCTCCTGTTCTTGAGGGCTTGTCCTGGTGAGGCACATGGGAATGACTGAAAACTACTCTACTTTCAATGACCCAGCTCACAAACAGCTTTACTTTCCACCCTTGCTGTGGGATAGTACTGGAGCCATAAGCTCAGGTAACATATTTATACATTAAATAGTTTGTGTTACCTACTAACATATGGAGGAGAAACAGGTGTGAGAAAATCAGTAAATGAGACAAAAAGACCAGATCTCTTGATGACAGATTTCTGCACTGGTCTGCTATGGTCTGGTGGCTTGTATAGACCCAGACCCAGCAGACTGTCAGGTTCTGCTGACCTAGATGTCTGCCTGGTGCACATGCTACTCCTTGCTGGTCCTTCAGAGATCCACACTCAGGGAACATATAAGCATACATTACTCTAGATTCCTTTCATGAGTTGAGGTTATAAATATTCTTCCCATTTCAGGAAACCCAGAGGCCTGGCCTGGAGTCAGAGCTGACCAGCACCCAGGGATGTGACTGACTCAAACTCTCAGGAGATGCAAAGATTCCTCCTTGAGTCTGTGTGCAGCATAAATTGAGGAGTTAGAGATTTTGTAATTAAATACTATTCTTAGAGCACTCAAAGTGACAACATGTCATCCTAGCAAACATGAAACCTATTGCAATTGTCCAAGGCAAACATTTTTACTTCCCTAGCTTCTCCATACTGTGGGCAAAGGACAGTATAAAGCAGTCATCTTCTGATGACCTGAATTCACAGTGGTCCCTCAGAATCCACTGTCAGCAGAGTTTAATATTAGGGCTATAACAGGTCCCTGTTATATACCTGTTATATTGTCATGGCTGTCCCAATTGAGGCCTCCATGACAATTACTGGCCATTGTTGACCACCACAGAAACCCACTGAACTGAGACCTCCAGCATAGATTGTACAACCTAATCTGACAGTTTAAGATGACTCTAATTTAAGATTTATGGCTGCCTGTTTGTGTAGTTCAGCCAACTGATAGGAATTAAATAAAAAAAATAAATAAAAAAAAAAAAAGTATAAGCACATGCCTCTCTAAAACTCACCTCCAAAATTAAAGCCTTTTCCCCAGAGACATGCTTGCCCAGAGATGCTCCCATTGCTTGGCTTCTTGTCTGTGTTTGAACTAGCCCATTGAATGATCTGGATTCGAAAAGATCCAAAGAAGTCCTTGAAGTTCCAATGAAGCCTCTTTCCAGGGACATGACAAACCAGCCAACCAGCAACAGAACAAGAGGACACAGTCTCAAGTTGTGCTGGGGGAGGTATAGGCTGGATGTTAGGAAGAAGTTCTTGACAGAGAGAGTGATTGGCATTGGAATGGGCTGCCCAGGGAGGGGATGGAGTCAGCGTCCCTGGAGGTGTTCAAGAAAAGCCTGGATCAGGCACTTAGTGCCATGGTCTAGTTGATTGACTAGGGCTAGGTGATAGGTTGGACTGGATGATCTTGGAGGTCTCTTCCAACCTGGTTGATTCTATGATTTCTATGAAAAGGTGATAGACAGTGGATAGATCCCAAATCTCTCAGATATTGGTTTGCTTCAAGTAGAAGTGATGCCATCTTCAGACTGCTCTTAAGGTCAAAGGCATCCCACATGATCATTTTCACAGCTGCATCCTCTGGAAAGTCATGGAGACACCAGCAAGTGAACCCAGTCATCACTTTGCCTATCAATGAGTGAGCCTTGGATTAAAGATCTTTAACTTTGATCCAGGAAGTTATGCTGATCAGAGAGCCTCTTCTTGAACTGAAGAGAGAGTGAGAAGTGAGGAAGGCTGAGGAAGGGTAACCTATCCTACCAGCTAAGCCTACCTATCTGCTAAAGTAACAGTCATTCAGCAACACCTCTTTTAGCACCTCTTGGTTTCTTTAGACCATCAGGTAAGATGTGCATTATCATGTTACATCATCATTCAAAAAACAGTTCTGTCCCAGTGTTTGAGTGGTGAAGATACAGAGCATTACTGTGTTACCTGACACTCTCCCCTTCCTCAGATTTCACATCTGTTATTAGTGTTACTAGTGTGGTCCTTGATATTTCACTCTTTCTAAGAGAGAGAAAAGTAAAAACTGGTACAAGAGTATATTACAGATACTTCTAGTAATCAAGGAAAACATGGAAGACTGAGTATGGCATGGTGCTATATTGGGTTATGATACATGGCTGCAGTATTCCTTGAGAAGGTGTTGCTAGCAGGACTCTTGTATATGGGGTCATTCTAACCTGCATTTTCATGATGTGTCAAGAGGGTTTTTAGGAGCCAAACAATCTTGAGTTTGTTGTCTCTCTCCTTTGCTATTTATATTAAACTGAGCTGTTTCCCCCAAAGTGCCAGGGTAAGTCAGGCAGGCAGCAAACTTGGCCCACCAATGATGCATGGAGGTACTAAACTAACAGACTTGTTTCCTGTGCCAGATCAATGTTCTGTAGCCCTGAGGCCAGCTGGCATTGTCCTGCCACAGCCATACTCTTAAACATGTTGTCCAAGGAGAGTGAATGCATCCAAACAGCCTATGTAAAATTGTTGCTGGGCCAGGTTTAACTTGCACACTAAGTCCAGGGATTGTTCTGGAAAACTTTGAGTTGACCTACCACAAAATGGTTCTGAAAATATAAGCACATAGGTGAATGATAGCCAGAGCCTTTGCTTGTGTCCTTTATTTGTTAATGTCCATGTAAAGTAGTACTGGGAACAGTGTTGTGTTAATGCTTGTTTACTCTCCCAGCACTTCTGTGTGGCAGAGAAATACTGCTAAACTAATTTTTTTATTAGAATCTTTTGCCAAGAAGTTAGACTGATGTAGACAAACACAATG
Source organism: Ramphastos sulfuratus (assembly GCA_013399055.1). Lineage (NCBI taxonomy): Eukaryota > Metazoa > Chordata > Aves > Piciformes > Ramphastidae > Ramphastos > Ramphastos sulfuratus. Next base: position 3,721 of record WBNM01020312.1, read on the forward strand.
ATTGAAGGAACAGTCCATGCTTTGCTTCTTATGGTGTTATTTGCTTTCTCAGGGCTCCTCTCTCTCTTTTGTTTTGAGCAGAAACTATTTAAATACTTTTCTCATACCTGTCTTTTCTGCAGTGCTACTGAAAGGTCAGCCTTTGCTGACACCTACATGGCTTCTTGCAACTGATATTGATTCTGCAATATTCCAATCAGCAGTTTAAAGTCACTTCATAATACTTCCAATTTCTCCTACAAACTGTCCTCCACTGACAAGCAATGCAAAATGTTAGTGCTAAACAGGGAAGAAATATACTGAGATATTTCTCGTCAGTGATGCTTATTTTCCTTGATCTCCTGAGTGCTTTTGCTTGTTGACCTACTATTAAAAGGGATCTTTTTCCAAAAATCAGGGCAATCTTTTTCTTCTCCATAGTGCTTACAGTTGGGCAAGGCACATGTCTGTGACAAGGCTATTTCAAAACAGTAATGCAATTAATATTAATTAGATCCCATTTTTCTGTTGGTCATTTCACACAAAAAAGAATAGCTTACAGCATTTACAGATTAGCCCTTACTTTAAAATAACATATGAAATGCACAAAAAGGAAAAAGAGAAATGATACCACATAAAAAGTTAAAATTATTAGAAAGTACTGAAAGAAAACTCTCTTTTCCACATTCCCATTGTTCATCAACCTAATTAATTCGCCTTTTTCTAAGAGAGTCAAAGTTATGGTGAGAAAGTCCATATATATTACTTTCTCTGTGTCTCATTTATATGTTTCTTGTGTATCCAAGATGGTAATTTCTGAATGTAAAATTTTTCTGCCTTAGAATTTACAGGAAGTTTCACATGGTGTAAAAGAGAAACCTCAGCTCTAGCTCGTGTTCTCTTCACCTCACTCCAGCCTCTCAAAAGGGAAAAAAAAAATCAGGATAAAGTCAGTTTAGTTTGACTCAGATGCTTTGTTGTTGCCTAAGTTAAATTTGGGGGGAAAAATGCTGAATTCACAGACTTCGATAAAACAGTCATCTATTTCCCTGTCATATATAATGAAAGCCGAATGAAGCAGTGAGCTACAAACATACCAAAAAGTATACTCTAAAGCTCAACTTGAACAGTCACATCAGAGACAAACTGAATAGTGGTAAAGTCACGTAGAGTTATTCAAAAAAGTACTTTAATTTACAACAGACTTTTGTTTTCACTAACAGCTAAGGACATATCAATGATTAACTTACAAGCTGGGTGCTCTTACGTCTGAAGAACTTCAAACTTGTTGAAGTATCTGGAAAACATGTCACATACTACCAGTCCTCTCAGTCCCTCAAGGATCTGGACAACTACACTAAAAACATTGAAACTTCCTGAGTGATGTCAAGGTCTCACTCTTGACAAGGTAGCCAAGGAAAGAGAGTGCATTTCTGCATGCATACTAAAATAGAGAAGAGCAAATGTCCTGGCTGAACTTTAGTTTGATGAAAAATAAAGGGCTACATGCAGAAAAAACTGCCTATTTACTGTTTCATTAATTTTGTTCATAAGTATTCAGTACTCAAAATGCCAACTGTAGCAGTGATCATTGACTGCACTACATAACAACAATGGGATTATTGGACTTCTTGTAGAAGTGGCATCCATGTAGCGTAGACAGTATGATTGTCATTTTAGCCTTTATATTGTGGTTGTCTCCACGTTCACATGTATCTACAGTTTTAAATCTAACATACAGAGAGAGTTGGGCCTCTTCAACCTGGGGAAGAGAAGGCTTCCAGGAGATCTTACAGTAGCCTTCCAGTATCTGAAGGGGGCCTGCAGGAAGACGGAGGAGGGACTATTGACAAGGTCTTGCAATGACAAGACAAGGGGCAATGGGTTTAAACTGGAAGAGGGGAGATTTAGACTGAATGTTAGGAGGAAGTTCTTTCCAGTGAGGGTGGTGAGGCACTGGAACAGGTTGCTTAGGGAGGTTGTGGCTGCTCCCTCCCTGAAAGTGTTCAAGGCCATGTTGGACGAGGCCTTGAGTGACCTGTACTAGTGGGAGGTGTCCCTGCCTATGGCAGGGGATTGGAACTGGATGATCTTTGAGGTCCCTTCCAACCTTACCATTGTATGATTCTATGATACATGTATTTGTGTGCATGTATGTATGTCAGAATCTTCCACCATCTGTTTAAAGCTATATTGCAGTCTAAACAGCATGCCTAACAATTCAGTGACAGTTAGTCAAGCCTTCTCCTGACTCACAGGAACTACCTGCTGCCAGAAAGCAGCAAGAGGAATCTTCATTCTTGCATCAAGGTGACAGAACAGGGGAATCAGAGAAGAGAGTGCACAGTATAGTAGATGATCGCTTGCTCCTCCAACTCCACACTGGCAACTGAGAAGTTCACCCAGGTTTTACAGTCTGGATCCGTCCTTGAGCTACTCTCTGCATTTAGGTAGCTGATTAAGGACCTTTCTTTTAACACTTTGGTATTTTTTTAACCTCTAACAGTGAAAGCTGTGTTAAAGTAATGGAGCAAGAGAGTAATCTCTCATATATAACAATATATAGCAATTCAAATATAAACATTTAAACACAACATAATGAACAAATGCGAAATTCAACAACTAATTTAAAGTGGTCTTTAAGTGGCCTTTTTTGTTTGTTTTTTTTTTAACCACTAATTCTTTTAAGGAAAACCATCCAATGCTTCCAAATGTATGTAACTCCACTATGCAGACATAATTTTTCTGTTGGGCCAACACAATCCACAATGACTTGTGAGAAAGGCTTGCAATATTCCTCAGGCAGAGCAACAAAAGCCACAAGATTTAAGTTGCATAAGATTTCACTGATAATAGCATCTTTGGTATTCGCTAATGAAAAAAAATCTGAGGCATAACTCATTGACTTTGTCAACATCTATTACTGTCTGATGATTGCGAGAAGAGATAAAACCGCTGATAAATGTTTTGTTATTTATAAATGTAGTAGGCATGGTTAGGAGTTCTTTAATTAAAGATTTAGTGCTCTCAGTCTCAGGCCTCTTGCCCTTCTCTCTAGAGATACAGATGCATCTAAAACCCATATAAAGTCAAACATCCCTGCCTGGTTTTAAATTTAACCTAGCTGCCTAATCAGGCTATTGGTCTTTGTCAGATAGTGGGTTACATCCACGTTTGCTGAGCTTCCAGATAAAACAACAATATACTGCTGAAGCCTCCTTAACTGCAAAGAATTAGTGCACATTAACATTGTTATTTTTAGAACTGGGCAAATACTGGAAACAATTACTGCCTTAAATTGCAGATTATAAATAGCAGAGTCTAATTTCTTTCCAACACAGATAGGAACCACAAGCAACTGTGTATATCAGTATAAAGAAAGGGGAAAATTCTTTTATTTAAGCATTGATGTTTTGGAAAGCAGAATCACATTTTGAGTTCTGACATTTATTTATTTTCACAAGCAACTGATTTTACCTTGTCTCTGAGATAAATACATTTTTTGCATTAGTAATTAGTCAGTTTGGAAATCAGGATATGAAGATTTCAGAGTATCTTGAGACTTCTGGGCCTCGTAGCAGAGGTGGCTCCTCCTGATGAACCAGGAGGCATCTGTGCAGTACTCAAGTATGCTTTCCCCCCACTGTAGGCCAAATCTATTATGGTCTCATAAACCCTGCGGATTTCTTTTGGAGGTTCATAAATTGTTGTTGTACTAAATTTCCTGTCATCTAGGGACAGATGCTACCAAGAAGAGCTTGAGCTTTCAAGAACCCCATTGCCACTCTTAGCAATAAAGTATTTGCTTTGAGTTTCATCCACAGCGCTGTACATATCCAGATCCTGAGCATCAATAAGAGCTTTGCTGTGACTTCAGCTTTCTGTTAGTGCAATATGTCAAAGACCTTGAACACAGTTATTCCAAGTGTAAATAGTTCCTATTTGCCAAAGCGTTGGAAATATTGCTTGGGGCATCCCATAGCAAATCCATTTGTAACTCAAAACAGAGACTTACCATGGAGCTGGTTTCCAGTCCTTCTTTTCTGGTAGATGGTTGCAGGCATGATGACCTGGATAAGAAATGTGAATGCCTGTCTCCACTTCAGCAGCACCTAATAATTGATATGAATTCAGAAGCATAAAACTCCCTGATCCATCACTACATCCACACTGCCAGAAGGTTCAGTCCTTTCCTAACAGATGTTGGATTTTGTCTTATTCTGCCTTTAAATCAGTCTTTTCACAAAATATACTGCTCATTTTCATTGTTTTCTACCTTATCTTTCTACTGAGAAAAGGCTGCTGCCACTACAGTACTTGGAGTACAAGTTATGACATTTGCCCTCAATGTCTTATCTTCTGCTGAATCTCCCTCTTGTTCTCTTTCAAGGGATAATAGGACTCCACTATTTATAGCACGAGTCAAAATGGCTTTTAGAACTTGTTTAAGACTTTATTTCTCTTCTCAAATGATGAGTCATGAGCCTCTTCATCCACAGTACTGCTAAATGAATAGTCTTCAATGTTCTCACTTCTTCCACACCATGGTCAAGAGAAAATATTAAAGCTAAAAGCTCTACTGGTAATATGCAGTCTGAAAGCATGACCACTCAGTTCAGACATTATCATGTGGCATTAATCTGTGAATAACTATGTTTTCATTATAATCCGTGCTGATTAAGTCAATATAGTGAATGGAGTTCAGAGAAAAAAATATTTCATCCAAATGTAGACACCTGATGAAGGCCTACACATATGGAGGATTCAGAACTCTAAGCAGAAATCTAATGTCATTCCAGAACCCCTATTTTATCCAAGCTGTCTGCATAGGGCCAGCAGATATGAAATGGCACCTGTAGGAGACCTGTATTCTTTTAAAGAACTACCTAGAGAATAGATGCAATACTGTGTAGTACCCAAATTAGAGAAATAAATACCTACAATAAAATTAAAACCTGTTTAGTTTATACTTATACATTGCATAAACTGTATAAGGAAATACATACTAATATATTAAGCACACTTAATCCTATCTCTACATCTAAGTATCTTGGCTTCAAATAAAATCCTGTCCAAAGTGCCAATTCTGCTTTCCAAGCAGCAAGGTGCATAGATTTCTGTCCATTACAGTTCTGTAGTATTGATCTGTTGAGCTGTGTGGAAGAAATTAAGGAACTGAGAAATGCTTGATAAAAATTAAGTGTGCTGTAGATACTTCAAAATTTAGAAATTCTCCCAGAAAGACTTTGTGAGAAAGTGCACTAGTTAGAAGGGGATGGGAGCATGGAGGGCAGTGGGGAAGGATATTTTTGTTCACTTAGATCACTCAGATAGTTTGTAAAAAGTATTTATGGTTAACAATGAAGCAAAAGGGTAACCATGTCAACATATTAAATGTTGTGGTAAATGTGGTGAGAATGACCTGTCATCATAGCCAGTTAAAATTACATTTTAATGTTTTTATATACTTAAAATGGTAGAAAATGATTATGCTAATTTGAGAAGTAAAGTGTAAAGGACAAGATAAAGACTGATTCTTCTCAGCTGTCCTCAACTCTTCTTGAAAGTCCTGTCACCATGCTTGTCATATGCAATGCTGGAATAAACCAGTACAGCTGTGTTCTGCTATTAGCAATAGAGTGCTCTGATGCATAAGGGAAACTCTTACTTTCTGAAATAGTTTTAGGCTAACTCATGAGAAATCAGCCAAGTAATGATAACAACTCTGGCTGTGATTAAATAAATAGCTACTCCACAGCAACTGAAACAGTTTTGTTTGTCATAAGACTGTTGATTATACCTAGCCAAATAGAAACGTTAAGGATTGTTTCCATCTCTGATACCTTCATTAAGCCCTGGTATCCTTTTGCACAAGTGTCCATGTGTGGTGCTGCATGTCAGGTTGCTGACTTCGGGAATCTGAGACCCAGATGCAGGTCTCAGAATCACCCACAGGGTGTTTTTTGACTTGAGTTATCGCTTTAGTAGAGAGAGTGGGATTATTGACAAATACATTTTGTTTACGAGTACAGCCTGTATGCTGAAATTCCCACTCTTCTAACCCCCTCTCACTCATGTCTTAATTGGTGGCTGAAAGATCAAAATCCACCAAGGCATCTGATATACTCATGTCCAGTACTGCAGAGGACATGGAACATTTCCTCTGATTACAAGTGAGAAGGTGTATGCAAATCTAATAAATGAGTGGACATAGGAGAAATACTTTTCAGAAGAGTGCAGTAGTGGAGAAGATCTGCATTAATTTCTGCTTTGAGGGCAATTGAAATGGTTATCTGCAACATATACATGTTCCTGCTTTTTCTCTAAGTCGGTAACTTATTTAACAGTAGATTTCTTATGACTTAGAAGTAAAACAGGTTTAAGTTTCTGGTGTTCCAATATGTTTTCAAAAACAGTATTTCAAAATGAGGATTAAGATGAAGTGAAAGATCAGCTTCAGGGACAGTGGTAGCTGTCCCTGAAATATTCAGACGTAATTTTGTTCACCTTGGGTTACATCTGAACTGCAGTGGGAATTTAATCTCCTTTTGACTTGACATCATCATGAAACCAAAACTATGCTGTCACTTTAGGTTCAGTGGTTCAAAATCACTTTTCTACTAATAAACTCCCTAAAATTTTAGGAAACTCTGGAGACTTCTGCTAAGGCTCATTCTTAGCTTGAACACAGAGGTGGGTTCAACTTAAATTCAATCAATTTATTCAAAGAGCTACATTAGAATTTGACAGAATTACCCAGATTCATTAACAGAGACAATAACAGTCAGTAATTCAAAGCGGAAGAAATCAAAATATGTGGCTTTCCAACTCAGCTACATTAAGATCTAATAAACACTGCCAAGAAGGTATCCAGATTGCTAATCAAAATAAATCTGAGGATTACTCTGTTTTACAATGTTTTAGATGAAATAAGTCTCTTCAGTTTCAAGTCCACATTAAATCAGTATTTTACGTTAAGTTTAACAGGACACCTCCTTAGCAGCCTTCCAAGCTGCAGTATACTGGTCAAGGACACTGACAATAGAGACAGTTACTATGGTTTCTCTTGAAACAGGCCCAGATAGGGGCCATGTCTCTCCTCTAGGACATCATGCCTTGGGCCTGCATAGAGCAGGACATTACTTCATGTTTATATTTAATAACCTCCTCTCTTCCAGCCTCCAAGAAGGGAGGTCTTGGGACTAGTACATAATCCTAGAGCTCAGGAGGGTTGGATTTGATTTGCTTGATTCACTACAGGCTTTCTGTTTGACCTGGGGCTAATCACTCTGGACTAAGGCCACAAGGGGATTTAGGTAGAACCCAGATCCTCACCACTCTTGCTTATCCAGGACCTAATTTTCTGCTGGTTGGCATATGCAAAATTGCATCAGCCCTGATTAGAGCCAGGCAATTTTTATGGAAGGATTCTTTGTTTGCTCAAAAATGCACTTTCGTGTTGATGGAAACTATCTGCAAATTTGTACCAGATTTGACCGATACTTTCAGCCAGAAAAAAAAATTGGAAATGTCAAGATGATTTGTTTGAACATTTTAAAGTTAAATATTTTTGAAGCTGTTCCACTTTGAATAAATAGTCAAATATTTGGTGAAGTAAAACTAGAGCCTGACTCACCTTTATCTTAGGTAAGAACTTCAGGAGTCCATTTCTTGCTTGGTCTCAATAACATCTGAAGTGAAATAAAGGAAGAATTTCTGTAAGTGAGACCAAGCATACCTCATAGTCTGGTGACTCAGAGTCCTTTATAAATAAGAACACAATTTAAACTTTTTTAATGATCAGACAAAAAGAAGATCTTAAAACTGACACCATCATCTAAGCAAAAGCCTAAAGTGTTGGCCCATTAACAGCAAAGCTCTTGCTCTTTCATGTCTAAAGGATGATTTGGGGGCATTATTTCCAGCTATAATCCAAACCAGAGTTTTGTTTTCTTTTCTTTTCTTTTCTTCTTATAGAGATAAGATTTATGGATAGCAGGCCAAGTTTTCTCCCAGTATTTTCTGTTGGTTACTTCTAGTTTTCACTTGAATTGGTTAATTAGATTACAATCCTTGCAATTGTTTGTTTTTTTGTTTGGTTTTTGGTTCTGTTTTTTTTTTACACAGTAGAGATGCCTAAGTCAAAGCCGGAATGTCCATTGGATGGAATGTATCTTGTGAAATCCCTCTGGATATTTATGAAGCTGGTTGATTTCTTTTGTGCCACAGTTTTCTGCAGATAATTCTTCCTCATTTCCCAAAGATGCCAGATGCTCTTCTGAAGCAGCTCCTGTTGATTGCCAGTATATTTAAGGTGCAACTTATTCATCTAAACCTAGGTGCCCAATGGTATTTAAGATGACCAGGCATATCTTCCTGGCTTCTAGCTTTTTCTGGGAAGGACGTGGACTTTCTCTAGGAACTACTTCTACCATCCTTATACAGAGGTACTGTATCCCCAAGTATGTCTCAAATACAGCTGAACTGAACTCTAAAAACCTTCAGGATTTTTCTTCACAGGGATCCTGGCATTCAAGGGAAAAGTTCTTCCTAGCACTCTGTAACTTCTAAAGCAAAAATAATACCCTTAAATACTCTAGAGGTCTGCAAACAATCTATGTGTTAGACGATCTAAGCTCTGTTCATCAAATAGTTTCAACTCATTGTAAAAGCCAGAACTTCATTGCTTTATTTTGAAGAGACTAACAGACGATAAAGAGGCAGGGGGAAGGGAGATGAGGAGAAAAGCCAAATTATTGCCTTCAATATACGAAGGAGTTTGGTTTTTTTCCCTTCCTGATATCAAGCTGTCTCACTGATATCAGTTTAGGAAATTTACTGTGCAGGACCGTGTTTAAAATTTGTATCTCTTGGTCAGATTAATAAACATATTTCTTTAACTGACAAATAAGATCAAGATTTAGCCTGAAATTAAAACTTTCTCTAGCTTAGTGGGAACTGAGAAATTGTGTTGCATAAAACTAAACCATCCTTAAGTTCTTAATTCTTTGACTGCCTCATTCTCATGTATGTTTTTCCATTTTCACAGCTTTTTGATGGCTGTGTATGGTTTCTTCTTGTTTAAACATGTTCACAGTCCTAGCATGCAGAGATATGTGTATGCTAATATGTGTCTGCATTTCAGAACCTGACTTCCAGTCCCTGGCTCTGAAGGATTTATATTTAAATCATATCTGTTGTCTTCAGCTCATGAATTCAATGAAGTGTGAGATGCTCTGTCTGTACAAATATAGGAGTGAAATCATATAATACATTTATGCATTTGTTTATAAAGTTCAACAGGCACGAGTACAGAAAACATTCAATAGTGAGGCTACTTATGTTTAAATGTGGTCTCAGTGACTTCTGTAAGCTCATAAACTTCATTTATCTACACCCAGTAAGCTATTTTTCAATGAAAGCTTCCTTCTGAATGAACCCATTACAGGATGGTTTTCCATAGCTGATAAATTCATAACGTCTTTCTAATTTTAAAGGTATTCAAAACTCCATAAGTTAATCACAGCTTTCTGGCTTAAGATAAGGCTTGATGAATATCTTTTTTTCCACCAAATAGTAACAATCCTTTAAAATTCAGTTAACTACTTTTGAATTCGCTGAATCCTTTAGTTTGTCACAACACAGTCTTTTATATCCTTTTGTGTATAAATAGGGAAAATTAATTGCTTCTGGCAACATCAAAATGTTGTTTCACTATGCATTTAATCATTAGCTTTAAATGCTCCCAAATTAATGTTCCAAGACATTGCAAAGAGGTAATAAGTTCAAAGCAATATGAAACATAAAGCAGGACTCCAGAGTAAGTTGAAAGGATTTTCTTTAAATGCATAAGAGCTTTCAAACCCATTGTACAAAACTTCGTAGGAATTTTGGCCAGAACTAAAAGAAGAGCCTAACTCCCATATTCGAAAGAATTACCAGATCTGCAAGATACTGTATGACCTTCTGAACTCAAGCAATCTGTCTCCAAGAAAAATAAAAATAGAAAAATAAGTTTAATTGGTTCTGATACATGTCAGAGGTTGTCCTTGTGACATATTAATGAAGCTGATGAATGGCAAACATGCTTCTTACGAAGTCACACAAAACTCACGAGTCTCACATTATCATTAATTGCAGGGACTCAAACCACTGTGTTTTCTTTTACATGTTCAACTTTCTTATTCTTTCCTTTTAACACATATTTAGGTCCAGTTGTTTACGAACACATGCATTTCAGGAAAAAGTTTTATTTCCAAGGAGTTATTTCTACAAAACATATCATCGGCCTTTAAAATATTCATGCACTTGGACACCAAGAACTCTGAATGTCTTGGAGACATGTCTTTGTCCTGGGGAGACTCATAATAAGGTGTCATGCAGTTGTAAGTAATTTAATAATCTTAAGAGCCAACAGTATAAGAAACGTTAGGCATAAGAAAGTCTCTTGCACTTACTTTAAAGAGTTTAATGCCTGTTGCAAAGGTTATCGCAGACCTGTCTCTCCTACATGGGATTTGGATCAGGATCATGATCATGAGGTTGTTCCACACTGCCTTCAATCTTTATCCATAATTGGTAAACCGAGAGCAGCAAGATCAAGGCTGTCACTTTTTTTCAAGTTCCCATGCAAAACTGCACAGGCATGAGTTTCATGATGAAAACATTTAGCGCTGCTGCATGAAATGGAAACTTGTGTGTGTGTGTGTGAGTGCCAACACTGAGCTGAACACGACTGCTCATTGCATAAACACACAACAGATTTTTGTTAGCACCCTGCCTGAGAGAACTGTGGTACTGTATAAAGCAATGAATCAGGACTTCAGGGGATAGAGTTCTGAGCCACGCTCTAACATGGTCTTACAACACTATCATTCTCAGTTTCTCTAAGTAGAGGGTGATATTGCAGAAAGCAAGTTGTAGTGAGATGGGGGTCAGTCTCTTCTCCCTAGTGATAGGTGATAAGATGGGAGAAAATGACCTGAAAATGTGCAGGACAGATTTAAGTTGGATATTAAGAAAAATATCTTTACAGAAAGAATGGTCAGGCACTGGAACAGGTTGCCAAGGGAGGTGGAGGAGTCACTGGTCCTGGACGTGTTCAAGAATTGTGTGGACATTGCACTGCTGGACATTGTTTAATAGCCATAGTGGTGTTAGGCTGATCGTTGGACTCAGTGATCTTAGAGGTCTTTTCCAAACAAAACGATCCCATAATTCTATGAAATTTACACTTCTTGGAGGCTCTTGCATGCAGTAATAACCAAATTATCTTTTTGAGATCATTCCTTAAAGAAGTCTGCAAGGTAATCCTGTCTTATAACAAATATGGGCATTCACAACATTTAATTCCAGTTCAGTTTTATATCCTGAAAAAACTATTTTCATTGATTTTTTTTATTTTTTAAATGCCCACCATTTTATACTGGCTGAAAACTGAGGGTTGCTCATCATCCTCAATACGTCTATGATGTAGGTTTGGGAGTCAGTCTACTTACTGATCACATATGTACAGGAAAAAGGAACTGAAGGAGCAGCTCTGCTATGAGGACAGGCTGAGAGAGTTTGGGCTCTTCAGCCTGGAGAAGAGAAGGTTTCAAGGAGACCTTATAGTAGCCTGCCAGCGTCTGAAGGGGGCCTACAGGAAGGCTGGGGAGGGATTATTTATAAGGTCTTGCAATGACAGGACAAGGGGAAATGGGTTTAAACTGGCAGAGAGGAGATTTAAACTGGATGTTAGGAGGAAGTTCTTTCCAGTGAGGGTGGTGAGGCACTGGAACAGGTTGCCCAGGAATGTTGTGGAGGTGTGAACACCTCTCTGGAGGTGTTCAAGGCCAGGTTGGACGAGACCTTGAGTGACCTGCACTAGTGGGAGGTGTCCCTGCCTATGGCAGGGGGTTGGAACTGGATGATCTTTGAGGTTCCTTCCAACCTTACCATCCTATGATTTTATGATTAACTCCATCCAGGTATAGTAGCTCAGTCTGCAGTTTCTCTGTGCTGAATAACACCTGTTCTTTCACTAGGCACCTTTGGAGATGTAAAGGAGAAGGAATAATATATCCACTGACTTTTAGCTCTTGCATATTTGATGTATATTATATACATGCCATAAGCCTCTTAAAGAAATAGTCTATTATTAAAGAGTAATCAAGAGCTAAATGAAATTATTTTTCCCTTAGCTTAGCCAGTTCAGTTCATATTATTTAAAACCAAGAAATAAATCTAAAACTAAACCATTTGCTATATAAATCTGCAAAAGATCACCAGAGATAGACAGCACCACATATGTTTATAGTTGAGAATCTGGCAGCCAGAAGATGTAACAACTGATGGTCAAGATGTTCTGGTTCAGAGTTGGAAAGTAAATAATTCCTGAGAGGAAGGATTCTACAGTTCTGGGCAGCTGATCCGGTAATAAAATAAATAAGCAATAAAATCCACTTCCTGTTTTGAAAGTTCACATTTCATACTGGCAAAATTCTCCTATTAAATTCAATTTCATGCTTCCATAAATAAACCTGGCACCTTTTTAAACACTTTTCCATCTGTTTTACAACTAGAAGTATATTATTTAATGCACTCTTGGGATTCACACCAATGGGAAAAGGACTACTTGTGAAGAACACAACATTTTAGTTGGAGAGAGTACAGAAAAATAATCACTAGCTTCCCTAAATTCTCAAACAATTGTAACAGAACTCTGACATAATAATTTTTATCAGGAAGAGGTTTTTTTTTTTCCCTTTTGTGTATAACTGCTATTTTCATTCAATATGAAATCGATTTTGAACTAGAACAGGATACTTAATTTTTTTTCTTTGTTTATTAATGAATATTTCTCCTTTCTTCAGGATACAGAAAATGACTGCTATGTGTGCTAACAGTGTAAGGAACTAATTAAGGCACTTAATCCCAGAAATTCTTTCAGTCAGAAGCTGGTTTTCTGGCAAAACTATAATCACAGAGTAAGTTGTCGTATTTAAGTTTTAGCGCCATTTAAGTGTATAGATCTTGAATTGCTGTACAAAAACTCCATTACCTCTGTTTTGTGTGTGATAATATATACATATCACATAACAAAATAAATGTAGGAAATAATTTGTCCCAGTCATCAGCAATCCAGAGGCAGTCAGGTATTTTGAGACACAGAGAAGAGGACTCTCCTGTCTCTTTGTCAAGGAGCAGTCCTAAGCAGGACAACCTACAATTTTCAGGGTTTTTCCAGGTGTGCTTTAACTTGGACTGAATTGCAGTGTTGGAAGAGAGTGAAAGCAGTAGAAAAGCATGCCTCTATTCATTCCTCACTGATTTTTCTGCTATTAATTCCAGAAAATAATTTAAAAGACGTGGCCTAGTTGCTAGTTTTTAAGTGTGAAATGTAGCAATGTCAGCACTTAGTATAGAAAACCCAATCTCCTCTGTACTCCATTAAACAGCAAAACAAATGAAGAGCCTACAAATCTCTAGTACATACAACTTCCACTCAGTAGAGAAAATGAGCTTGAGGAGGAAAAGTGTAGCTTTGCACCTTTTGCAAAGATGTTGAAGTGTGTCTTACCAAGGGAACCCAAAAGCATTGACAGAAACGAAGGAGGATTCTTGAAGACATAGTAGAAATCAACAGTGAATGATTGTCCTTAGAAAAAAGGAAAACGTGTGGGGTGTGACAAAAGAAAAACTGTCTCATCATAGATGGATCTTTGCCTTATGTTCTTAAGGCTGTATTATGCCTTTGACCTACAACAAAGTTCACTCCGATCGAGATAGTAAACTGAAGCAACTGATGGAGTGCTCATAATAAAAGATAGAGGCTCTGATGGTACCTAAATGAGTCAAACTGAACACTGTGAAATGATAAAGAATAATATTTTGTTGTTGTTATTTTCCACCTGGCATAGGAAGGTACAGGAAGAGTATGCACAGGCAAAGGGCACCCACAGCAGGATGATTTACAGGTGAGCATCCTGTCTCTCCTGTGACTCCTTTTGCCAATACCACTACTACTATCATCTCAGCTGCCCAGTGTCATCGATACAAAGAGGAGGTCTCAAAAAGGCTTGCCAAACCCATTTCATTACTTTCTTGCTTGGGTGCCCATGTGCTCATATGCAAACCAAATACTCCTGTACTTAGACCCATCCAAAATCCTAAGATGAGCCACAGAAGGCATGCAAGAATCCTCAGCTCTAACATGTGCTGTGTATATTCTCATCAGTCAAAGGCCCTAATCCATGCACTACAGGCTTTGAATCAGTTTGACCTCTTTTGGTCAGACATCTGTAGAGGCCTCTTGAAGTCTCAAATATGATCCATTTCCTTGGCATGCTGGATCCAGATGATTTTCTTATTATTGCACTGTAGAGAAATTTTACCTTTTCAAGTAATAGTTGGGAAAAATATTTAATACTGTAGTTTTGATTTGGCCTCCACATCGTCTTTGTTGCTGGGGCAGATTTACTAGGGGATCAAGCAAACAAGGGACAACAGTACCTCTTGATTATAACTACACTCATAAATAAAACAGCTCCAGAGAGCATTCCTGGGGTACTGGGAGTCAGTCAGTCATATATATTGTTAAATTGTTAGCAGAGTCCTCGGTGTGGTTTTGACCCAGATCAATGAGTCCTCTCTCAAGCAATTTCTGGGGAGTATGGGAGTTAGTGTGCCAGGGAGTCCTCTGAAGAGTCACTTTGGGTGTCACCACATTGTTCTGAAGGGAAAGGGAGTTCAGTGGTGTGGATGCAGGCTGTTCCATTCCAGTTCATTGGCAAGGAGCAACACTGGCAGTGAATTTAACAGTCATGTAACTCTCACAATTTCTGCTTTATGCATGGCAGTATTAGGATCAAACACCAAGATGGTTGCTGACCTGATTTTCCCTATATCAACAATGAAGCTGCATCTAGTTGAGTATAATATGATTTTTACGTTAAGAACAGGACAAATAGACTTTGGGTTGTTTTTCTAGTACCCCTTCAACTCCTGCTATTTAGATGTTCATGTTTACTGTAGATGTTCATGTTTACTGTAGTGTCAATAGCTGCATTCAATAGAGAATATGCAAAATTCAAAAGCTTTGGGTCTACTTTGTTTTAAAGAAGCAGCCTGGTGCTTTCTAATTGCCTAAAGGCAGCATGAAACATTGAATTAAACCAGCATCTCCCATCAGCAATTTCGTTTTCGTCATTTAAAGATGAACAAAAGCCCAAAAGTATTTCCTGCATTCACAGCTTGCAACTGTTCCATAGGGATTTAAAATACATAAATCTTTCTGACTTTTCACAGTAGAAATTACTCTGTGGTATTCCCAATCATGAGCTTATTCAATCATATAACTTTTCTGGGGTTTGACGCAGTGCAATAAACAAAGGCGTTGCCTTGGATTTTCATGAATGTGTGTGTGTGTGTACGTAGATACACATGTTTATGAATATCCACATATATAACAGGGTGATAAACATCATGGAGAAACTATCTGCTGATCAGGTAACCTAAATGGCAGTCTTAAGTGCAAGCGCACCTGGTAGAGAGCTCTGAACTTCAGTGCAAGAGTGTCTGGTTTTCTGCTCCCACTGTTCCTGTCGCAAAGCTGTGATAGATAAGAATCTTTTGATTTCCAGATTGAATTTATTCAGGGACCAATTTATACCTTTCTGTTGTTGTGCCAGCATCATCCTTTGGTTTAAATGAATATTCTTTTTCTGTGGTATTCATCTCTCTGATGTATTTATAGAATGTATTTATAGAATGTAATCATACTACTTCTCAATTTTGATTTGCCAGGCTAAACTAGCTCTCATGATAAATTAAATAAACCCGTTCTCTGATCATACCAGTAACCCTTTTCTGTACCTCTTTCCTCAGGACTGGCTACCAGAATTGTATGCAAGATGACATGAAGTATCTCATTAATGCATTGTGAAACACCACTTATCCTTACCTATATTTGTATAATTTAGACAGTAATCTTGGAGAAAATTTGTATAGTCAAATTCCTCATCATTTCACCAATTTTCAGCTGATAAGGTCTTCATTTCACTACTGTCTTCTCACATACCCACTAAACTATAATTTTCATCTTATTGAATTCCAACCCAGTCCTATAATTCTCGATATCACCCAATGCCTCCATATTCACTGTCTTCTAACTCTGTATCTCTGACAGGCTTCAAGGCAGATATCTTCTATCAGAGGCATTAAATGAAACATTAATGTTCCATTTCCAAAATGATCATTAAACACAAAGTAATTTTCTCCAACCTGGAGTTCCCCTAATGCCAGCGGCTACAGTGCCCATTCCAGCCAAATGCTAAGCAATTTTGTAGTTCCTCTACTGATCCCATTTTCTTCAGCTTTGCTGATAAATCTCTCAGTGTCCACCACATTAAAAGTCTTCACTGATGCCCAGAAAGTTTATATTTGTCTTGGTTCCTATTTCTGTAAATGTATTTATTAAAAATATAAAAGTAAGCAAATAAATTAGATGGATAGATGGATGGATGGATGGATGGATGGATGGATGGATGGATGGACAGATAGATAGATAGATGGATAGATGGATAGATGGATAGATAGATAGATAGATAGTGTTGTGGTAGGCCTAAGCAGGCCAAAGTAGGCTTATACATGTCCTGGCTTGCTCAGGCATGTTTTTCTGCTCTCCCTCCTGTTTTGGGGTGAAGCAACCGCGGGAAAGAGGACAAAGAACCTGGAGCCACTGAGTCCAAGGACTCTGAACTGCCCAGACTTGTTTGCATCCTGTGGTAAACAAAGGACACACACTCAGCTTGTGTATGCCTTGTGCAAGGCCTGTGTTCTGCCCTAAAAAGGGTAAAGCAAGCCTATGGCTTCACCTGATATGGTCAGGCTTGGCTAACTGCNTACATTGACCATAGGAACCTTCTCTTCCAGTTCAGTTGAGTTCAATTAATAATCTGTATTTTTGCTAGTAATTTCTAGATCCTGTGTTATTATCTGTATGAAGTTTCCATGACTGTGCAAAGAACCAATGATTACTAAAATTAGTGGTCGGGGTGGCGAGAGTTCTGAATACTGAATATTAATAAACAATATTAATCTTTGAAAATCATATCTCACATCAATTAATTGCCCCTCCATAATAGATAGATAGTAGGAATGGTTAATTTATCATGACCTGCCTTAGATAAGCTCTTTCAGTAATTGACCTTCATGTCTTTAATAATTATTTTATTTTAAAATTGTTTTTATGTCATCAAATTATTGAACAAAAATCTAGGTGGTCTGTAGCTGTCCAGACCACTTTTTCACTCCAGCACCTTTACTCTGTGTGGTGTGTCTCTCAACATTAGGCACTAACCAGAATTTATGCATTTATTAAAAATGGCTGATGCTCCACTTAAAATTATGTTTGCCAATTCGCTCTTGGGATTATACTTATTTTCCACTTCTTCCCTTGTGGAGTACATTAGGGATCTCAAATTGCTAGTTTCCATTTCTATACCTTTTTTCTCCATTCTATTTTTTTCCCCCCCATGTTCAAAATCTTTGCCAATTTCCTTGAAATCTGAGCTAAAGCATCATTTAGCTTTCAGTCTATACTTGATTTATTCTCAATTTCTACTCTATCCTCACTACATTCTGGTCCTACTTCTTTTTTCTACTCTTGTTTTTATTCACATGGCTGAAGAATCTTCTGCTCTGTGTTTTTAATACCCTTTGCTAGGTCTAACTCATCTTGACTCTCTGTTATTCTCACATTATCTCTACATTTTTTGGCCTCTAAGACAGTTTTCTTTGATGATCAGTCACTTTTCTCCTAATCAGTGTAGGCATTCCACTTACATCTAATATCCTTTATTTTGTTTGTTTTTTGCTTGTGACTATTCATCTGGTCAGATCTGGAATCACTTCCTCCAAGTTTTGCCTTTTTTTTTCTTTTTTTTTTTTTTTTCCTAGCTCCAGAATAAAACTCAGTGGAAAACATTATAGTAATGCTTTGTATTCTGATAGAATCATATAGGTGCATTTTTCAGAAAGCCTCGATATATTTAAATTTCAGCTTATTCAGTTGTTTGAGATTTGGGGTTTTTTTGAATGCAAGAACATAGATTTTGACATAATGCATCACACTGTGAGTCAAAACAGTTTCTGAAAAGACATGAATAATTAGAAAATTCTGAAATACGGACAGGTGATGAACAATGGATAATCATAGAATCATAGAATGGTAAGGTTGGAAGGAGACCTCAAGGATCATCTAGTTCCAACCCCTTGCCATAGGCAGGGACACCTCCCACTAGTACAGGTTACTCAAGGCCTCACCCAACATGGCCTTGAACACCTCCAGAGAGGGAGCAGCCACAACCTCCCTGAGCAACCTGTTCCAGTACCTCACCACCCTCACTGTAAAGAACTTCCTCCTAACATCTAGTCTAAATCTTCCCTCTGCCAGTTTAAACCCATTGCCCCTTGTCCTGTCATTGCAAGATCTTATAAGATTTTCCTAAAAGGTAGACACATTTCTATAAAAGGATTTCATTTCTATATATTAGCTTCTCAGAAACAAAGATCACTGCCTGAAATGGATTAATGAAATAACAAACCAAAGCTTGTCAGATATTGCATTCATAACTTATAACTCTGGGAGATTTCCTTATGTCCCATATATTCTTAAAAATGTTACCAAAACCGAAATTATTTTTTGAGATTCAGAACATTGAAAACTGTACCAAAACATTCATTTGACACAGGAGAAAGTCAGTGGTGCTTGTATTGATCCTTTGGGCTGCTGTACAGGCTGCTGTGTAGGCATTTTTAATACATTGGGTGAAGAATATGTGTCACCAAGTTAAGTGATATATAAAGTAACTAACTAGTAAGAAATCCCTTTTCTAAAATGTAAAAGTAACCACTTTCCTAAAATGTAATAACCTCTGTGAGAGAAATCTGACTGGTATGCCCGGAAATTCCTTTGCAGAAAGAATAATTGAATTGGTTTTACAAATATTGATTAGATCTAATCTTCAGAATTATTTTTATGTAGTCTGCATTTTTTTATATTTCCTTCCAGTAGTAATATTATTCCTAGCATGCAGATCAGATCTAAGTAAGAATTAACTTCTGTCATCTGGGACTTCTGAATTAATAGTGATGCCTTCTTCAGAAAGAGGAAGCAAAAACTACCTTTAATCTAATAACATGTTCCAGGTTCTGAAGAAATAAGTAGGATAATGTTTGTGGAATTTCACATTCACATTTCACCTTGACTACAAATTACCTTACAGATCAGAACCTTTGAGGAATTTATAAATAATTTTCATTAAATATTCATTTAATTTTCATTAAATAATTTTCATTAAGTTAAATGCCATGATAATGTGATTGAAATAGGGTGCCCAACAACACTGATTTACAATTATGTGAAAAGAAATTATTTCTATAGATGATAAAAGTCTGTGAAATCAAAAAAAGGAAAAAAATGCTCTCAGAAGTTTTTAGTCAACGTGACTGATTTTGGAGTCAGTCCTATAGGTTTGTCTTTTCTTGCTTTGTACCTGCTCTTAAGCTGCTATGTAAAATCACTGTGAATGTGCTGTGCCATTGGAAAATCTTTAAGCTCCAGGACTAGACCTGAGTACTAGAAATGCCAACTTTTATGATCTTCTGCATGACAAACACTGTAATATTTCCCCAAATTAATACCTTTTTCTATAAAAGTAAGTAAAGTAGTACTGAAGCACGTGCCAATTTAAAGATCTGTTGTGATGAAGAATCAGTCAATACAACTTCTGAATATCCAGAAAGTATATTAAAAGGAATATGCCCATCAGTCACTACAGAGGTAGGGCTGAATCTATACATTTCTTCTTCTGCTTTTCTTTAAGGATCATGAACCCAAAAGGCACAGAAAAAAACCAACATATTGAGACTATTCAGGACTTGAGTTTCTGAGAAGTATTTTTCCTGGTTAGAATCCATTCAGATGGGTGAAAAAACAAAATTTACTGACAATATCTCTAAGCTGCTTACACAAGCAGTGCATGTCTCAAATCACAGATAACATGGGACCCCTAGAGGCATCACACTTACATCAGACATCCAACTTCTGAAATGTTTTTGAAAGAAACATAACAGCAAAGGGAACTATAAGGATTGATAATCTAAAATATTTCCATAAATTTATCTTCTGAGACATCAAACATTAAATAGAAGATGTCTTTTCAGTGCACTGAATAATTGGTAAGCACCATAAATTCAGCTGCTTTTCTGATATAAATCTGAAATTGCATTTCATGTAGTATATGCAGGCAGAAATCCCCTAGCAGTATCTCAGGTACATCTTCAGACATTTTATTAACAGGAGACACTGCTGTCCAAGACTCAGATTCTTTCTCAAACAGCTCACATAAACTTTGACAAAATGAGCATGATCAGAAAGCAGGAGAAAGGCTACAAAATCTTACCTCTGAGGCAAAGTGGCACATAAATATTAAACTCTCATCAGATGTTTGGTGAATTCTAAAAGCTTTCTATTTTTTCTAGGACACATGTCTTTCCTGGCTGCTGTCCTTGACAGGACTGACACACGTCACTTTTGGGAACAGCACCACAGCTGGTCTTGCTCTAAATATTTCCTGCTTACATTGAAATTAGTTTGCTTCTTTTGTTTGTATTTAATAAAGTTTAGTTTTCTCCTCTCTGTCTTTTTCTTCTGTTATTTTTTCTAATCTACCCCTAGATCTTGGCTGACTCCTTTCGTATCTTTCAGCTTTTATTCCTCTCATTAATAAGTTGTGTCACTATGCAGATCAGCTTTTCTCTTTGTGTCACTCATAATGTCAAATCCTCCTCTTCATTTCTGATAACCTTGATATATCAATCATCTGCTTCCTTCAGTTTCCCCAGTTGTTCTAACAATGCCACTTACAATGTTTCCTAATACCGCTCATTGTCATACTTAGGACTTTGTTTTCTCCAATGGCCTGGAAATCTTATGTTTTCTATTTGTCCCCAATCTGAGCATTATTTAACTTGTCACTGCAACAAGACTAAGACTTTTGTCTGCAAAAGTCGCTTGGCTTTAGATAATCTCATTTGATGTTTCTCAGTTACAAGCTTTTTAATGGTTACTGCTGCGATATCAGTGATTTGATGATTGGCACATCACAGAGGCTTTTAAATTAAAAGGAGCTGTACAAACAAACCTAGCCTGTTCACTTCTACCTCAAGACTAAATATATCCTTCACATTATGCTACTGAGTTCCTATTTATTAACTGTGCTGAATTGAATGGGTACTCTGACTTTTAAACTATTATACTAACACAATTTAATCCAATTTGTATGAGCTTCAAGTGTATCATGCAATAGTTTGTCTCTTGTATATAATTTTTTTAATCTTTAATTTTCATATTCACATGAAACATTGCCAACATATTTTCCCCCTTACTTGTGGTCTACATGTAAACTTTTTTATTTTTACAACTTCCTCTTTCATTATCAATGCTTAATTTTGTTAACTAAGACATATTTTTTGTAAACTGTGAAAAGTAGGAGAAACAGTTAAGTAATTTTCTCATTGACATTGCTATGAATCATGTTTCTTATATGGTGTTGGATTTTCTCTAAACTGGAAATTCAGGCTGTGAATTGGAAGATACAGCCATGATATTTTTGTATTTTCCAAGAATCATGCAGCAATGCAACAATGGAAAGAGTAACAGCATCCTGCTGTTGTGACCCACAGCTGTCATTGAGAATGGCATCATGATGAAATTATGTCATCTTTTGTAATAAGGCACAGATCAAGGCACTACATGATTGTGACAAAAGGATAAAACAATGTGGTGGTTTGGCCCTGGCTGGGAGCCAGATGTCCACGAAATACACTCTTCTTCTTAGGTGGACAGAGGAGAGTGAAAATATAACCAAAAGCCCCTGAATCAAGATAAAAGAAACTGAATAGGATGAAAAGCAAAAGCAAAGGCTGTGTGTGGAAACACAAGCAGACAAAGATGTTATTCTCTATTCATCAGCAGACAATGTTCAGTCACTCTCCAGGAAGAAGGGCTTTAATATGTGTAGTGGTTGTTCTGAGGACAGATGCTATCAATGAGTGCCCCCACACTTCCTTCTTTCACTTAGCCTTTAAACCTTAGCTGACATCATTGTTGATTTGAATGAGGGTAGAGAGGCTCTTCAGAGGGACTTGGATAAGCTAGCCCAATGGGCCAACATTAATGGATGAGTTTCAACAAGACCAAATACCAGGTTCTGTACTTGGGTCACAACAACCCCAAGCAACGCTACAGGCTTGTGGCAGTGTGTCTGGAGAGCTGCCTGGCAGAAAGGAATTGTAATAGACAGGCAGCTGAATATGGGCCAGCAGTGTGCCCAGGCAATCAAGAAGGCAAATTGCATCCTGGTTTGTGTTAAAAATGGCATGGCCAGCAGGAGTAGGGAGGTGATTGTCCCCTTGTACTTGGCTTTGGTGAGGCCATCCCTTGAGTATTGTGTTCAGTTTTGGGCACCGCAATACAAGAGAGGTGTGGAGGTGCTGGAGTGGGTCTGGAGGAGGGCAACGAAGCTGGTGAAGGGCCTAGAGAATAAACCTTGTGAGGAGCGACTGAGGGAGCTGGGACTGTTTAGTTTGAAAAAGGGGAGGCTGAGGGGAGACCTCATTGCTGTCTACGACTACCTGAAGGGACATTGTGGGGAGGCTGCTGCTGCTGATCTCTTCTCACAGGTAGTTGGAGACAGAACAAGGGGGAATGGCCTCAAGCTGAGACTGGGTAAGTTTAGATTAGATATTAGAAAAAAGTTATTCATGGAGAGAGTGGTCAGGCACTGATATGAGCTGCCCAGGGAGGTGGTTGGGCCAGTGACTCTGGATGTGTTTAAGGGTCATTTGGATGTGGTGCTTAGGGATATGGGTTAAGGTGAATCTTGTAGAGTAGGGTTATAGGTTGGACTTGGTGATCCCAAGGGTCTTTTCAAACCTGGATGTTTCTGTGATTCTGTGATTCAGTGATCATATGGTATGGAATAAATACCCCTTTGGTCAGTCTGGGTCAGCTGGCTCAGTTGTGTCCCTTCCCAAGACCTTACTCATCCCTCAGCCTGCTGTTAGGGAAGAAAATGTAAAAGCACAGATTTAGTTCCCGGCTCAGCTGTAGCCAAAACACTGATGTGTTATCCACACTCTGCTACAACACTGCAAAACACAACACTATGAAAGATGCCCTGGAGAGAATTAGCTTCAGCTCAGCCAAACCCAGTACACCAAGCAAACCAAGGGAACACTGCAGGGGGCATGTGTATTATATACAGATATATGCGTACACATCATATTCATTTTTTCTTGTTTCTGGTATTTCATTTTAGCAGATTATAAGTTGTCGTGTGGCAAAAGATGTTTCTATTAAGTGTACTTTCCCTGGAAATGTTAGCTTCTTTTTTGTTTCTTACCAATCTCTAGTGGTGTGAAGTTAAATTTTTGTTACATACATTTTATGCTACATCTTCTTGTGATAATACTCTATTATTTTGTTCTATTTGCAATAAAACTGTAGAAGAAAAAAAGGCTTAAGAACTCTCAAGTGACTCCATAGGTATTTGCTTTTGTGACATAACCCCCTACCCCCCGCCCCACCCCCAGCAAGATAACTCTGTATGTTCATCTATTAATGCAAAAGTATTTTCTGGAAATATTCTTTTGAGCTTCAGGATTGTCATGTCTGAAAGAAATTCAGAAAGGTGATGGACTTCACTGGATTTTTTCTTTTTTTTTCCTAATATATCCTTCCCCTTAAAGGCACAATTCTAACAAGATCTTGTTCTTTTCTGCAGATCAACCTAAGTTGTTCCTTTTCCAACAGGTGAGACTTTGCTTTAATTCAGATAGAAATAGAAATTTCAGTATCGGGCTTCATTTGTTTAGAAGACCTGAAGTCTTTCCTCCTGAGATGTGAGATTCTCTAAATTTCATGGACAATCATAATTTATGTGAACTTTTGGATTTCTGAAGGTTTTCTGAAAGCCAAACTCATTGCAAATGTAAAGTCTCCTCTTTTCCTTAATTAGGAGTGCGATGGGTTAGAGCAGATCCCTCCCCCAGTAGCGTAAATTCACCATAACTCAGAATTTGGAAAATTGAAAAAAAAAAAAAATTTTTTTTTTACAATTACTAAATATAGCAGTATAAGGAGAATAAACTACTACAGAATATAATAACCTTAAAGAAGATGGGGATGGGGTAAAGCCGTGGCAAAGCAGCAGCCAAAACAGTGGCAGGGGAAGATAGCAGCAGGTGCAGCAGAAGCAGAGAAGCAGCAAAGGGGAAGATACAAACTATGCTTTCAGACATAAACCTTTTGATGCTCCAATGAAATATTCAGACATAAAGCTTTTGATGATCCAATGAAATTATATTAAATTAGCCTTAGGTGACCTGTACTGGTGGGAGGTGTCCCTGCCTATGGCAGGGGGTTGGAACTGGATGATCCTTGAGGGCCCTTCCAACCTTTGTCATTCTATGATTCTATGATTCTATGATCTATTTTTGCCATTTTATGACCTATCCCTGGATTGTTCTCCTTTCCACTCAGAGACTCCAATACTCTTCCACTTTTAAGTGTTTCTGTTCCCATTTTTTAAATTCTGAACTAGAAATCTAGCTCAAACGGCCACAAGGAGTAACGATTTGTTTTCTCTGGCTCAAGTACTATAATTACTAGGGGTAAAACATCTCTTTGTCTCAGCCTTTCACCCTAAAATTGTTCTGTTTTGGATGAAACTAACTATGAATTCAGAAAAGGAATGACTTTGTTGCCTAGGGTTTAAAGCATACATGTGGAATAAGAGAGTTTTGTGAGTAGTAGTATGAAAAATGCTCCCAATCACGCAGATAATATTTTGAATCTTGGTTGTCATAACTGAAGTACTATGATCCTCTCACCATGTGTGTAGGTGCGTGCTCTACAATCCATTTTGTAAAAGTCATTTGAATTACTTTAGAAAACAAGGGAATTAACAGTTTTTAGAGGTTTTTTTGTTTGATTGATTGTTTTTTGGTTTTTTTTTGTTCTGTCCAGCATAGTCACTAGCTTTGATAGCTAATGAACCAGTTCCTGAAGTTTCAGGTCAACCATAACGACTTTTGCTGCAGATAAAATACTCACATACACACAAAAAATTGATCAGCATTTCTTCCTCCAGACACAGATTGAACAACTGAGAGCAAGAGGAGATGGAAGAGCATTTGACTCTGGATACTTTCAGAACCCTCCTGGACATGTTCCTGTGCAACCTGATCTAGGTGTACCTGTTTTAGCAGTGAGGTTGGACTAGATTATCTCCAGAGGTCCCTTACAACCCCTTTTGTTATGTGATTATATTATTCTTTGATCATTTGCAGTGGCGTCTGCACAAATACACCATAGGTCTTGTCCAGGATGGATAATGTTTTCTTTGCCTCGTGTTTGCTAGGTTGTGTCGCAGGAAAGAAAGTTTAGAACAGAGTTGCAAAAGATTAAAGGAAGGCCTTGATGAGAGCAGTCCTGTGGATCACAAGACAACATGTGGAAAATCATCTGAAGTGCTTGGCTTAGTAATATCACAGTAGGCACAGGCATAATCAAATGACTCAATAGTTTTCCTGGAAAGCTTGAGAGTGAATGGCTAGCAAGGGTCTTCTAAATAAAATCAATGTAATTGAGAAAAAACAGTGATTGGGAGAATGCAAAGAAAGGACTACAAGCAACAAGCAACTGGTGTTTGCAGAAACTGTCTGAACAGCAAGATTTTCATAGCCCAGAAAGAGAAATAGCTTTTTAACTGAGGTGCAAGCTAGTGGGAGCAGGGCAAGACTTCCAGCTGTGTGAGTGGCAAGGGGTAATCTCTTGAAGAACTTAGACTGAAAGAACACACACAGCTTATAAACAGAGACCTGGGAATTAAAGGTGGCCTGGAGTTTGGGTCCTGGTAATGATCAACAAGGTGCTGCTCTAGCATTCTTCAGGGGATGGAAGGTCAAATGTTAAATCATCAAAGCATTGTAGTTTCTGAGAGAAATTATTTGAGGAATATATTGACAGCTGGCAAAGTTATCTAAATCTGGTCTTTTTTTTTTTCTTTTTCTTCTTTTTTTTTTTAAACAAAAGAAAAAAAATCTCCAAACATTTTTCTAAGCTAGTCAAAATTAAGATCTAGTTTGAGAGAAACGTGAGATATTTTATGCCTATACTGTTAAAATTCAGAAAGGCTACAGGCAACTGGAAATAACATTATACTGCAGAAGATTCTTGGCAACCTCAGTGCGAGGTATTGCTGACTGTGTTACCTGTAATATACCATTTTGGCAGGGGCACAGACTGAGTGGGCATAAAAAGGTTAAAATTATTTTAAAATTAGAACAGAGAATCAGAGAAAAATATGGCTGACAGACGGTATCTAGCATGCGTGAAAGCTTTCCACAGAGACATATGTCATGAACTGTTCATATTGAAACAGCAAATATACTAGCCTTCTAATTATTTTAGCATTAGAATTGGTTTTATGTTAGCCAAGTGAAAGGACTCTGTAATGGTACAGGGTAGGATCATAAAAGAAGAATGTTTAACCTTCCCTCCAAACTCATTTAGTCAGATCCTTTCCTAGCAAAATTCAATTGGCTCCAGAAGGGCTGCACCAGAGAGAAATTTGTTCCAGTTTGATTTTTGCAATGTGGCATTCAGATCACCCATTCTTCTGTGCATTCATTTAATCTGAAAAATCATGACATGTAGCAGATTGGTCTTCTCTTGAGGAAGACTGATTACCCAGTACTTATAGTTGGGTCCTGGCCTGTCAGAGACTGTTGTACATAGAAGATTTCTCCACCTGCTGCTGTCTCATTCCTGGCAGCAGACTCTGATTTTGCTCTCTGCCAGCATCCTGCCCTGCTGTGCACAAGGCTCCCTGGTAACATCTGTCATTACCAGCGTTGTGAAACGCAGCAATCTCTCTGCTGAGATCTTTTGCATTCCCATGCCGATTGTACTGTTTTCTTTTGCCATTAAATAACAGTCAAAATCCAATTTTTTAAATATTTCACAACTTCTGTAATTCCAGCACAACCTCATGAGCCTGGCAGACAACCAGTTCACATTAAATGCTGCTATAAACAGCCAAGGATAGAGATGCTTGCTTCCTCAGTGTGGGATATACAGTTATACACCCAGATGCTGGCTTAGGAAATTCCAGTTCCTTACAAAATAGATCAAACTGAGTGGAGGGGCCACTTCATACACCCTAATTTTGAGACAAAATATATAGCCTAGGGATTTTAACAGGAAATAGCTGTACATAAATAAAGCCTTTCATCTTTTCTAAGATCCAGAACTACACACAATTTTAAGAGCTGCCTTTTTACAGATACCTGAAAATTCTCTATTTGCTTTCCTAATAAGTCAGTAATTTGAAAGTATTTTTTTAAAAGTTATTTTCCACTTTTTTTCTGCATCTTCTTTAATAGGAAATATTCTGAAGAAAAGATCCTTCTTTCCTAATTTTGGGAGCAGAATTTTTTTTGAGTTCTTGGTATTTTACTTTGTCAGCAATTAACATGGAAGTTAAAACCAAAACCAAACCAAAACCCAAAACCAAACCAAACCCCAAAACCAAACCAAACCAAACCAAACCAAACCAAACCAAACCAAACAAACAAAAAAAAAAAACCCAAAAAACCCAAACAAACAAAAAAGCCCTGTATATTCTTTTATTCTTTTTGAAGTTTTGGGCTGGCATGAGAACATAGTATATTATTAGGTCTTATTAGCATGGTGATGGGATAGCGTTCACTAAAAATTTGTAATATTAGAAACTCATCACTCTTTATGAAAGTGAATTAGAATTAAACTGTGACATAAATAGGTGTTTTGGAGTGGTTTTTTTTTTTATTATGTTCAGTATATGCTATTAGTTCATGCAAGTTAGTTCAGAAAAAAAAAATCTTTTTCTTGCACAATTTTTTGTTTGTCTTCTTAATGCAGATCTTTGCAAAGCTGTCCCTAAATATTTTCGATGCAACTATATAAATATTCCAATTGTTTGAGTTTTCATGCACATTTTCTGGGCATAGACTCAAGACATTTGGAGGAGTTTTCTAAAAAAAACCAAACCAAACAATGAAAATGTATGCCCAGAACCCCAGACCAACAAATGGCAGGTTTAATTTTTCTGGATTTTATATATTGTATATTCAATCTTCCATACTTCCACAGTTACAACCTTCTGGGGTCTACTAAACATCCTAAGGAGCACTTGCTAAAGTTTTACAGTTTTTAAACTTCATTTCCACCAGATGTCAGCAATGCACTCTCTAAACTCAAGTTCTCAGTGGTCTCAAGCTTTCCCCATGCTATAGAAATCTTGTAACAAAGCACATCATATTTAAACAGCCAGAGAAAAAGCAAATGACCATCATCTCTTCTGAAGAGACTCGTGACATTACTAAGCTTGCCCAGCTGCTAATGTGATTCTTAGCTTCTTCTGGGAAGGAGGCTTTATTATGTACTGGACCACTAACATGCTCTTTGGGGTTTTTTCCTCATGATTTCTGTACAATGCTGACTTTCTTATTCCTGCACATGTTTTCCTCTATTAGATTGTTAGTAATAATTTATTGAGTTTTCTTTTGTTTTACTGTGAGACTATAGAGGGAAAAGAAACAATTAATATATGTAGGACACTAGTGCTGTATTGACCATTCATCTGAACATTTTAGGGTAAAACAGAAGTACAATACACAGTGGGAAATGGTAGAAGAACAAGGGTCAGTAGTGGAAGCTGCCATCTTCATGGTTTCTTCTTCACCACAAATTCAGGCATCTAGCTGTAACATCCAAACCAAATACAGAATGTTGATGGGCTCTGGTTTGGTTTCACACAAATAGCTTTGCTGTTACTTATTAAACCCCTCACAGCTCACTCAGATACAACAACAAAAAGCTGCAGAATGACCTCTACCGAGACAGTCTTGTCTGTGTGGTGCCAAAGCAGACATGACAGTTTTTACATTCGAATGTCCCTGGCACTACACTTGCATATTTCGGAACAGTGAGGTTTTTGTTTTCCAATAGTTTCTAGAAATTGTTTAACAAATTCTTTTGGAACAGCACTGATCTGTCAGAAGCTGAACTTTCAGATTTGGCCAAAACTGTGTAGAAAAAGATTCCTCATGTCAGGGATAAAATTTCTGGTTAAAACCACAAAAAAGCAAGCCTCACTTCTGAGTGAAAGGGAAGCCTGGGAATTCATTTAGTTCATGATTGGCCTGACTCACAGTGGACTTTCAGCAGTCCAGAGAAGTCTCCTAACTGATGGAGTACAGATTGGGGTCTGGAACCATAAAAGCATTTAAGTATCAAGATTCATGAGAATGAGACACCAGATGATCTTTGTGTATCAAGCTTTAGAGGTTTTCTCTGGATTAATGATTAATAAATATAGAAAGTGAGGCAGCTACATGAGTTAAAAAAAAAAATGCATGCAAAGACTTGGAATTCATGTTTCGTCCCCAGGAAACAGAGGGTGTAGGTGAATTCTCTGTCATCAGATAAATAAGAGTGGGTTTGTTCTCTGTTTTTCCAGTAAAACCTCAAAAACTGTTGGGTTTGTGCCAATGTACAACTGAAAAAAAATGTTGGAGGCTATGGGAAAACTGATTCTTGCCCAGTTCTAATTATAAATCTGACTGGTAGCACTCTGCATTATTCAGGTTGTCTGATATGTGCCATTATACAGTACCATTTTCAGGTGCCTCTTTGCCAGAACATTAACCACTCGAGCTGAAATTTTCCATTACTTTGAAGGAATTGGAAATGGACTTGAAAGACAGGCAGGTGGTAGGGAGAAATCAAAGATTAAAGGGAGATGTGAGAAAGTAGAGAGGAAGTTGTAGACCAAAACCCAGCATGGTGAGTTTAAGCATACAAAGAGTTTACAACAGGAGAAACCTGGATTTTGCTGGGCAAGAAAATAGCAAGGGGAAGCAGTGATCTGTTTGGGTAAATTCATTATGCAATACGTTTTTGGTCCTGGCCTGGTTATCCCTGAAATTGAGTTTGCAAGGAGACATAAGGCTCAATCAGAGTTCATTCTGTAATAAACACAGAACCAGGACTGGCTCATGCTGTCAGTATCAGTGCCACAATATGATTTTCAAAGCTCAAGTCTCAGAATTTCTCAGTGTTTCAATTTAAAAAAATAGACAAACACAGCTGTGAGAAGGTGGCAAAGATTATTTTCCCTGCATTGCTGGAACCGAAAGCAGAGACAGGGGAAAATTTAGCTCTGGAAGAGAATGCTCACTTGATTTAATAAGACCACTCTGTGTGGAAGTTCATCCTATTAACTACATCTTTCACAATGTCTGAAAAAATGCATAGACAAGAAGAAAATACCTTCATTAACTGCATAGCACATGCCTGTGCCCAGAGCAGTCCTGACACTGAATGAAGAGGCAAAGAAGCTTTGTGAGAAAACAATAGCATTAGCAGTGTCATTAAAGATCTTCCCATGATGTGTACAAACATGACTGAGAGCAAGTTGGGAAAGCAGTCTGAATTTGGTCTTTCACCAGTTTTGAAACATGGGATGTTTTAACTTGTTTGTGTTTAATATGCATTAGTGGAGATAGGTTTACTCAGAATTTTAAAAATAAACCATC
Source organism: Ramphastos sulfuratus (assembly GCA_013399055.1). Taxonomy (NCBI): domain Eukaryota; kingdom Metazoa; phylum Chordata; class Aves; order Piciformes; family Ramphastidae; genus Ramphastos; species Ramphastos sulfuratus. The sequence continues at coordinate 34,390 of WBNM01020312.1, forward strand.
TAAATTCAAGCTTCTGTACCAAAGTCCAAACCCTGACTCAGGTTTTGTTTTCTCTGTACTCAGTCGAATTTCCCTCTAACATTAGTAGGATTAGACTGGGTAAGAATTCAGCAAAAACTCATCAACGATTTCATGATTTGGCTCAGAGCTCAGTGAAAAATGACTCTTTAAAAGACTGTCATGGAACTTACATAAATTTACCAAGTCAAACTATGGAATATTCAGTGATTCATGGCAGTGTGGTTTTTATTAGAGCTTCTCTGAAACACAGCGGGCTTGCTTAGCAAGGGTTCACGCAAACATTTTCTTTGGTTTCATGCTGCAAAGGTTCACATGCTGCAAGTTTCACTTTGAGCTTTGGGTTTGAGTCTTGGAAATGCCCCACTTTCACTCAATTTTTGTATCCAAAGCATAGTGTAATAAATCTGGCATGAATTGGAACCAAATTCTCACTGGCTGAAGTCCACCCAAAGTTGTGAAGGCAGTTTAGAGGCTTTGTCTGCTAAGTGGCTTTTTGTTGTTCCTTTTTGTACCACTGACATCATGTTGATACTCACCTTCCTTCTCCTAGTATGCTCCAGATTGGATGGCACGTTCCTGAAACTGCCAAATATGATAAAATGAATGTAAAAGGTGGGAAAAGGTGGGAAAGGTGGGGAAAAGATAGCACTATATTTGAAGGTCTGCACTAGAAACAGGTTTCAAAAGAAACATTTCCAGAGTTTCTTCAATGGTATAACTCCGTTTTATCCATTTTATTTGTCATTTAAAATACAGTGCTATTAAACCACATTAGATAAACCATCCCTTTTTGTACAACACTTTTGATATGTTAAGACTTCTCCATAAGCATCCATGAAGTTATCTTGCTGAGCAACCCTTGAGTACCCAGATCACAGTATCACAGTATCACAGTATCAGCAAGGTTATAAGAGACCTCAAAGATCATCAAGTCCAACCCATTACCACAGACCTCGAGACTAGACCATGGCACCAAGTGCCACGTCCAAACCTGCCTTGAACACCTCCAGGGACGGTGACTCCACCACCTCCCTGGGCAGCCCATTCCAGTAGCGAATGACTCTCTCGGTGAAGAACTTTCTCCTCACCTCCAGCCTAAACTTCCCCTGGCACAGCTTGAGACTGTGTCCTCTTGTTCTGGTGCTGGTTGCCTGAGAGAAGAAAGCAACCTCCTGCTGGCCACAACCACCCTTCAGGTAGTTGTAGACAGCAATAAGGTCTCCCCTGAGCCTCCTCTTCTCCAGGCTAAACAATCCCAGCTCCCTCAGCCTCTCCTCATAGGGCTTGTGCTCGAGGCCTCTCACCAGCCTCGTTGCCCTTCTCTGGACACGCTCAAGCACCTCAATGTCCTTCTTAAATTGAGGGGCCCAGAACTGGACACAGTACTCAAGGTGTGGCCTAACCAGTGCAGAGTACAGGGGGAGAATGACCTCCCTGCTCCTGCTGGCCACACTATTCCTGATGCAGGCCAGGATGCCATTGGCCTTCTTGGCCACCTGGGCACACTGCTGGCTCATGTTTAGGCGGGTGTCAATCAGCACCCCCAGATCCCTTTCTGTTTGGCTGCTCTCCAGCCACTCCGACCCCAGCCTGTAGCTCTGCATGGGGTTGTTGTGGCCAAAGTGCAGCACCCGGCACTTGGATTTGTTGAAAGCCATTCCGTTGGACTCTGCCCATCTGTCCAGGCGCTTGAGGTCCTGCTGCAGAGCCCTTCTGCCCTCCAACCCACCAACATCTGCCCCCAGCTTGGTGTCATCTGCAAACTTGCTGATGACTGTCTTGATGCCCTCGTCCAGATCATCAATGAAGATATTAAAGAGGATGGGGCCCAGTACTGATCCCTGGGGGACACCGCTAGTGACAGGCCTCCAGCTGGATGTGGCACCATTCACCACCACTCTCTGGGCTCAGCCCTCCAGCCAGTTCCTAACCCAGCACAGAGTGTTGCCATCCAACCCACGAGCTGACAGTTTAGCCAGCAGTTTGCTGCGGGGGACAGTGTCAAAGGCCTTGCTGAAGTCCAGGTGGACCACATCCACAGGCCTCCCCACAATAAAGATAAACATCTTTTCATTAAGTCCCTGTCAGGCACCTTGTGTATAAAGACTATTTGTTACTAAGCTACTTGGTGCCATTTCATTGCTTCCCTTTTTCTCATTATCACATTTGTTCCTCAGTCTGTAGAAGTTCATGTCTGTGGGGTTTTTTTTATGTTTGTTTGTTCAGGTTTTGTTCCATTTTTGCATAAGTAACTTTAAGACTCTTCCCATTTTCTGTTGTTTGAATTTAAATTTTCATCTCCTTTCTCCTACTGTTTTCCTAGCTTCTCAGATAGTTTTTTTTTTCAATGTCATCTTTCTGAACACTAACATCCTGCCCTGCTTCTACCTCTCTATCACTTCAGGAAGATGAGGGAAAACTATTTTCTAACTTGGTGATGGTTCTGATTTGACTGGAAATATTTTTAAACAGTTATAGACATAGCAAAGACATTCACTGTCATACACTGGAAGAAGGACAGTACCAATACAACTTGAAGAATGAGAGAAATGTAACAAGTATTTGCTAACAAGGATGAGCTAGGCTGGATAGCAATACAAGCAGGAGACAGTTATTTTAGACACCAGGCTGCTATTAATGTTCAGTTTAAACTCAGCTGAATATGCCTTATTTTCAAGCATACAAACATCTTCTTTAGAAAAATCCTGATGTTTTAGAATCATTTCATGCTAAATTTACTTTAAGCTCAGGTAGAAATCTTTGTCTAGGAAATGTGAAGAGAATTATTTAGATTAACAGAAGTAAAGGCGCTACAGAAAGAAGCCTAGGTGGTAAAATGCTTTAGAGAAATACTAATTGATTAGGATGAAATTCAGCCTACCAACTTAGATGGTAACTTGTCCTTTCTCACAGTCACAGAACCACACAGACTCACAGAATGAACGGGGTCGGAAAAGACCTTCAAGATTATCAAGTCGAACCTATTAGCCAACAGCATCTGATCAACTAAATCATGGCACCAAGTGCCCAAGTCTTTTATTAATCACTTCCAGGGACTTCAGGGACAATGACTCCACCACCTCCCAGGGCAGCCCATTCCAGTGGCCAATCACTTTCTCTGAAGATTTTTTTCCAGCCTAAACCTCCTCTGGCACAGCTTGAGACTGTGTCCACTCATTCTGTCACTGGTTGTCTGGGAGAAGAGACTAACCCCTGCCTGGCTACAGCCTCCTTTCAGGTAGTTGTAGAGAGCAGTAAGATCTCCCCCAAGCCTCCTCTTCTCCAGGCTGAACAACTGCCTCACAGGACTCCTCACAGGACTTGTGTAGCAGATGCTTCACCAGCCTTGTTGCCCTTCTCTGGACATGTTGGAGCATCTCAACATCTTTCTTAAAATGACCAGCCTAGAGCAGAGGGGACTGATAGCAGTTATTTTCCTTGCTCTGTTTTTTGTCTGCCTAGCCTGATTGTTCTGGCAGTGCTCAAACCAGCATTGACCAGTCCTTCAACAATGTAAGTCTTTGCCAAAGGAACTTCCGAATGGCACAGTATCTGTAGACACATTCATTTTTAGACTGGAGTTTTCTGTTTCCCCAAAATGAGTCAGGAAAGTGTAGAGTCCCATGCCACCTCCCACTGTGAAAAATATAACCAAGACCTTCATTTGTTTGTCCCCCACACGGTCTGTAACCACCTGAATTTTTTTCACCATTCAGCTAACATTATAGAAGGGTTTCCCTCAGATCTCAAGTCATAATACCCAGCTTCATAGAGACATATCCAGTACCTGTTAGGCTATTAAATGGTAGTAGACAAGTTCACTTAAGTCACTTCCACCTTGCAGTTACAGCTAAAATGTTTTTCATTGTCTGTTCAAAGCAGCTAGTCTTTTGAATAGGCAAGAACAAGTGTCATATAATGAATCTGTAGGTCTTAGCAGAAAATATCTGTAATAATAGTTTATTATAAATATTTTCTAAGATGCCTAATGATACCAAAACCAACATTCCCTCTCAGAGGAACAAATACCCATTGGTGTGCTACCAAGTCAAGCCTTCCTTGTTTGTATTTTATATTTGCCTCAGGAATCCTTTGGGCTATTTAATGTGTACTGAAACAAACTCTGTAAACAAAGGCAAAGAGCATCTCAGTAACTGCTGTAGCTTGGTAGTTAAGGAATTCATGGCACTAAAAAGCATGTCTGAGCCACACAATCTTAGAAAAACACGATGTCTTGTTTTCCTGCTTCATTTTCACATGAAGTAACCTTGAGATGGGATAATAAGCCTAGATCCAGCAGCTTAATATTTGAATGGCTGTGCTGTGCCTTGTATTCAGTATTGTAATTTTGCTATCCTTTTTTTGGGTTTAGGATTCTTGACCTAATTTTTGAATTCCAAATGGATTTAAGTAGGAGCTAAATGCTGAGTTATTCATCTCAGTCAAGTAACTCTGAGTATACCAGTGGTAAAAATACATGTGCCTGAGTAACTACTGGACAAAAGAAAAGTCTTTACATACCTGCATTATTATACAGACTTTCTTCAATCAATCATACTCTTTGATTTAGGCTTAAATCTCACGCAAACTCTCCTCTAAGTTCCTGTATTTGTTCACCAACCCCAAGCTACAAGTCTCTCTTTATCAGAGATCTTCATAACCTCAAATGTCTCACAACATTGCTGTCAAGCTGAGAAACCTGCATTCTCAATTTAACAAGTGAATGAGTAAGACATAGACAGCATAACATACTTGAACAAACTCATGCAAAGAGCCTGTGGTAGTGCAGGCAATGGAACCTCAGAATGGTTTCTCAGAATCGTTCTCCAGATGATCCTTGTGAAGTGTATAATAAGTAGGTGCCTGGGGACAAAAAGAAATACTGTTTGATACAATAACAGGCCATGAGAAAGGAGAATGGGCACAAGAGAATGATTTGATTAAATGTATAGGTAGGATAGGTGATAACATGGATGCTTGTACATGGACTGAAGGTGACTTCTGTGTCTGTCATTTGCCTTTAGAAGCACCCGGTTTAACATGTAAACTGGTTCCAGGACTGAAGAAAACAAATGCTAGTGCCAGCTTTTGTTCAGTGTAATGTATTCCACCAGTTTTATAAGAAAGTAAATAACTTTCTGGACCATCTGAGGTACACAATCATGCAATACATAGTAATAAATCATCCTCAAATAATGAAATGTATCAGAGAACTCAAACTTTTACAGAACTCCAACATACTGTGACACTACAGACTAGAAGGTTTCTGTTACAGCTTAGCAATTCTGGTTGAAAAGGATGAGTGTCTGGATTTGTCGCAGCCACCTGAGGACATGACCTGTGTGGTCATTCTGGTTCCATAGATTGTCAGCAGAATACACCCTCATCTCCAAATTCAAATAGGCAACATGGATGAACTGCTACCAGGAGATACCCATCAATCTCCATTGATTAGCTATGGCACCTGAAATGGCAGTGATTTAAACTTGACTGCGGCAAGAATGACTGCACTGCCATGAATCTGGAATGAATCTACTGCTTCCAGTAATGACAATGTTGCAGGGCTGCATGTTAGCAGTTGCTTTGGTCACTCCATTGTAAGTCTGCATCTCTGGCATTCTCCTATTTACTAATAGATGAAGTGGAATAAGGGCAAAATACCAAACGAGTAACAACAAGAAGAAAAGTTCTCCACTTCTGAATGGGTGCATTCATGTGTAAGTTGAGCATGCAATTCTGAAGTGAACATGGGCTTTGTATTCTTCTTTTTACACACTATAATGTTGTAAATGGCTTCACTTTTGACCAGTCATGTCCTTGTCAGAAACTGTTCAGAAATTGTAATTACAATGCATTTAGCTTTTATCATTTGGTTTGTGAGTTTGTTTTTTGTTTGTTTTTTTTTTTTTGGGGGGGGGGGCCGGGGGGGTTGGGTTGGTGGATGGTTTTGTTGTTTTGGGGTCTTTTTGTTTTGGTTTTGGTTTTGTTTTTTCCTGTGTTTGTTTTGTGGTTTGTTTGTTTGCTGGGTTTTTTTGGTCTGGTCAATTGTTTTGGTGTTGGTAGTGGGTTTGGTTTGTTAGGATTTGGGGGATTTTTTGGGGGGATTTTTTTGTGGTTGGTTGGGGTTTTTTTGTTTGTTTAGCTTTAACAGGTTTCATTTAAGATAATAAGGAATAAGGGGAAAAAAAAAAAAAGAATCCACAACA